>OZ020303.1:57905769-58179270 GCA_963971305.1 Arcuatula senhousia | reverse complement strand
CCCGTGACATATCCTTTATTTTACATCAATGCATCGCAAATTTTACAAGGAATATTATGTCAGTTTTTGGTAATTATTTGGATATCGTTAGTCTTTTTTTGTGCACAAAAAGTAAAAATTGATGGTGTTGAAGCTGTGTTTTTCCTTTATGTCCTTGTTAATTTCCCGCCAAAACGGCAGTTTTCAAATACATTTATTTAAAAAACGAGGTCCGTGACCCCCATTATTTATTTCATATATGGATGTATATCACTAAGAACTATACGTCTACCAATTTTCATTTAAATCTGGATTTATGTCATTTGGTATCGTCCCACCTTAACAGCTATGCCTACTATTTTAGCATGATAATATCATAGTAGATACTCTTCCAAATAACAAAGGACTTAAGAAGAAATTCAGGCGTTGGAATAACTTGACGCACACAAACGTAATAAATATTCAATAACGATTAATATATTTTTTGTGTACTTCCAAACCCAATCTTTAAAAGCCCAAATATTAATGAATCATATTGTTCTTAAGTAAAAAAAAATGAATCACCAGTATAGAAAAATCCGGCTAAAGTCATTTCCTCTGGATGTTGTGTTTGTTGCTTTGGCCAAGTCTTGAACGTCTCTTCTCTTGTGCTTCGAACTGAAAACTTTGTATACTTTGGTTTATCGAGACATATTCCCATAGCACTGGCATTATTACTTGTTTTCTGTCTATCTGTGTTTCCTTCTGTTGATTTTGACGACACAGATGGCATCATGCTAGACGATAGAGCAGCCGATTCGGTGCTTGAAGCGCGGGAAATAGACGGGAGGCCATTTTGGATTTGACCTCCTGGTATCCGTAATAGACCAGTTGTATCATTTCTTGTTACAAAATTAGAATTTTGTACTAAGTGGCTACTGTTTGCACTCAAAGAAGGAAGATTATATCCATTGACATGATTAGCCTTTGGTTTTGCATCCTCTGAAAGATTTGTTGAAGGCAAAGATGCGGCCATTGCTGTTTCAGCGTGTTGAATAGACGTTTTATTATCGTCATGGCTATTTTGAGAAAAGTTTTCCAGTCCTGCCTGTCTACTAGAAGTTTGACAAGCACTGCTATTTCTTGAATCCTCTTGATTATATTTTGGTAATAACTCATTTTTAACAAAACTACAATCAGGCGATTTTTGAATGTGTATCTTAGAAGGGTTATCATTTTTTCTCCAATTTTTATGGGAAATGCCACACCGGAAGCAAATAACTTCATCTGCACTTCCGGTATAGTAAAAACCCGCTTCTGCTAATCTTATAACATATATCCCAGGAATATCCGGAAAGGAACCGAACGTCGAAAGACGTGACCCTTCATATTCCATAGGATTAAAATAAGGTTTAGTGGGTTCGTTTGATGCACTTCTATGTGGTAGAAATGGATAAACAAATCCATGAATTTGTGGAAATACCCGAAATGGTCTAAAAATATTATCAAATATCCATTTTTCTTTATATCCGTAATATGTTTCCGTATTTTCAAGACGTACATCGTATTGAGAATCCTTTAATCTAACGTTTATTCCAATAGAAAGATATGAATTCAGGAAACTATGAAAGATTAATCCCCAAATAGTTGCCACTAGGTCAACTATCATCCTTGTAAATGAATGTATATGGGAATCCGCCGATAATGAGGATTTATCATTCTGTGAAAATGGCGCTCTGTGAAAATTATCTCTTTTCACTCCATATTCTTCACTAACTTTGTCGTAATTTTGATGAAAATAATTCTCCTCATTCTTAACAGCCTCTTTATCCGTCTCATCTTTTCTTTTGGCCTTACAGCACAGCTTATTTTTACAACTTTGTGAAGATTGGTTTTGTCTCGTATGCCCATCTGCACCAATTTCGTCTGTAAAGGGTATCGTCATTGTAAATCTGGATAAAATAATAATAATAATACTTTATTACCAAAAGCAATACAGCTTATAGGCATATATACAATAAGTTATAAATACAATATTGAATAGCGAAGCATGACAATTATAAAAACATTTCTATTTTTTTCAGCACAATTCAAAAATTTACCTAAGTTATTAAGTTCGTAAAAGCTGGACTAATTTAAAAACGGTTGTTTCTTTTTTCAATAATAAGGTTTAATTAATATACATCTTACGAATATCAATCTATTTACTACAATTCAGAATAAAATGAAACTCATCCTCAATACAATTCATACAAAAATCACAAAACCTTTCGTTTCTATTTACATTATAATTTCTACCAGTGAGTACATTAAAAAACTTATATTGAACCAAAACATTCGAATCAAACATTTTTGTCAATTGATTTTGTTAAAAAAATACGAACGTTTTAAACAAAACAAATTTGCCCATGCAGTCTGAAAATTTGAATTTGATTTGTCACATCCTTCATAGTGATAAGCTAAACACGGTAAGATCAGTATCAGACACGGTCAGGGTAAAACGTACCAGGCTTGAGGTAGGTCTTACATTATTATGTCTATATAGTATAGATGCTAAGATTTTGACAAATAAATAATGTCATTTTGTTGATGATGCATTGGGCTTTCTGGCCATGCAACTTGTGTATTAAAAACCCCTTTTAAACAGTTAATAACGTTGATAAAAGTGGAGAAACGTGTTTTTTAAGGAAAACTTTGTGTTTATCAACTCAAAATACGAAACAGATAAAGTGTCAGTTTTCAATATTGCTTTTTTTATTTTTTATTTTAAAAAATATCCGATGTTGATAGAAAAAATCTAAGGTTAAGACACTTATAAAAAAGTTTATTGAATTTAAACAAGGAATTATCATTTTTGGCGGAAGATCTACAATTTCTTTTTTTTTTCCTTCGTAATTAAGGAGCTCAACGTTTTAAATAACTAAAACAGGTAAAACTGAACTTACCTTGAATAAATTATCTTAAAATTTGTCTCCGCCACTTATTTTATAAGCAAAACAGTTTCATTCTAGATAAAAACGTGGCATGCTTTAAATAGATACCACGAGTCACGTGATCCTATTAATAATCAAACTATAAATATAAAATATCATATCATTCCCCTTGTCTTCCAGAATTCCGACCAGTACCTCCCCGTGGTGGAAGACGGGCCCTGTATCCATCGATAACAAAGGATACTATGGAGCAGCTAACACTGGCGGTGGTGTGTCATGGGCTGGACAACCCATGGCACATAGCGAGTCTTAACCATTATTGGTATCATAGTCGCTGCAGAGGCTATACAGCCTATAGTCACGACTATAAACACCCATCATCATCATTCCCCTTGGCGGTCCAGCTACTCTGGAGGAGCACCTAACGATATGGACTGGACGACCCCGACGACCCATGGTCACCCATGGCACATGATATAGTGTCTAACAGTCGCTGCAGAGGGGTTCCGTTCATAATCTTTTTGGGGAGTTTACCTTTGATTTTTTATCCATGTATTAATTCGTATTACGTAACAGTGTAATAATTGACGCATGTCCGCTCCGTAAATTACACGACCCCCCCCCCCCCATTCCAACCACCACCACCACCGTTTTTCGACCCCCCCCCCAAACCACCGTTTTTGGATCTGCCACTTAAACAAATGTCTCGACGATATAGGTAGACTAAAAATTTTCATAAACAGTCATCTTATTTTTAACTGTTCTTAATAATGGAGCAACCATTTGATTTTTATGGGGGGCTATGGATATTTTCTTCGTCCTGCCTTTTGATTTTCGGAGAAAGTCGAGATTGGTTTTTTTTTATATCTTCATATCATTTTCCAACATCATTGTCGTCATTTTCATCACAAATATTTTAAAATATTTACATTACTTTACATGTATTTCATTCGTTGCTCGATATATATTATTTCAATACATTCAGTTTATAAATCTAATGGTCAAAGCAATTGACATATCGTTTTAACATAAAGTTCAAGTGAAAATGACAAAATGGGCTGCGTGGCACATTTGTCTGTTTAACGTTCACCGGAGATAGAACACCAACCGCAAAGATATATAGAAAACAAAGATAACTTACATCACATGGTATATAGATCTCAATCATAATTTTTTTTCTATTTTTCTGGTATAGCTGTCTTACTTCTTAAAGACAAAATGTCTCGAATATTTGATAGAATGCTCATCATTTTTTAATGGTGATAAATTTTTAACATTTTTGTTACAATGAAATTCAGAATGGTTGTTAAGAAGAAAAACAAAGTTCATAATCAACCGACAGAAATAGCTGAATTTTGTTTACACTTTGGGTATGATGCAATTAATTTTGTATTAAGCAAAGACCAATGCATGGTATATCTATTATTTTAGGTTAAATTACGCCGGTATTGTAAATTTTTACTATTATATGTAAAACACCCATAGAAGTAAATTGCACATTTTACTAAGTCATTTAACAAATAACTTAATCTGTTCTGATTAATCTTGCTTCCGCTTTTTCCAGGACATTTCATGTAATAGCTAGATACGTTAAAGTATATTATTACCTTACTTATTTTGCAGGACTGTCAATCTAAAGGTATGTAATTCGTAGAAAAAATGATGAAAATTACTAGAATTTTATGTGAATTTACCGGAGACAGCACACGATCTGTATCTTTCTAGAAAGCCACTTTAAAGGTTTGATCAAGATGTTTGTGTTTCCTAAAATTTTACATACAATCATCTTTACAGGGAACTTTCCAAATAGCATATTAAAATATTCGCACACCATCGTTCACGTTAAAAAACCAAAGTGCATGTATTATTTATGAACTTTGGCTGTTGATCAATCCTGGGAAATCCTGACTTGCCATTCTTTATCTAGTACTTTATGGATCCTGACTTGCCATTCTTTATCTAGTACTTTATGATGATGCTATTTTGACAATTATTTTCTAGCGCTGCGTCCCATTTTAGGTTGCACCTATTATCACATTACTATTATTAGGCACGTGCATGGTCAATAATGTCACTAATTCCATGAATGCACATGAACAGTTTAATTGTTTAGGCAATAGTTAATATTAACGTCTGCTATGGTGTGGAAAGCGAGATAACTCAATTTGAAATATTGCCAGTATGTGAAGAGTTGCAAAAACTGTTATATGTATAGCCACATTCTTTGTTAATGGTTTTAGATTAAAACATGCAAGGAGAGTACTGCCAACTGCTTATGAAAATCAAATTAGTTTACACAACAAAACGGTCTTTCCTTTCTTTTCTTTTTTTTGGGGGGGGGGGATGAGGGGGTGTCTTTTTTCATCTGTTTTGCCTTTTTTTTTATTATGGTTGTTTTTTTTCAGAGGGGTAGACTTATTGACATTTTACACTCTCTACCCTTCTTATTTTAAATATTTTATTTATCTCATCTATATTCATATTTGTAAAACGTTAAATAATAACAATCACTTTTTATTAACTTATAAAAGGAGTAGTGAAATGCAACAAATTCTTTAACATAAAATTGAAAAGTTATTAAAGCCAGCATAGTGCAATGGAAATGAGTCTATTCCAGAGATCTTGTTCAGCTTGTATTATACCAACCTAATACCATTTTGTTCTATAATGTGTCTTTTTAGTATTTGTTTAACATTTCAGGCTTAAAACTTGATATAATTATAAGTTATGTTTATAAAACCTTGTATTTCTTATCATGTTAGGTTTGAATGATATCCATTTCAGACTTCTAACCTTGCAAAAAGTTCAAAATTGGAAGCTAGAAACTTCTTGCCATCACCGGGCCATTAATTATAGTGTTGATTTATTTGTAACTTGTTGAGACTTTTCTTTTGGTCTATTTTAGGGTCTTATGAAATAGTTTGGCAACCTCCTAAAAGGCAACTGGCCAAACAGCCTTGATTCATGTATTTATAGGCATAAAGTCAGCCTGTGCAACAGCCCGGGCCATTATAAATGTATGTAAATTTATCGCTCTTAAAATGTCACCCAAAAAAATCAAAATTTTAAACTTCAGTAACAAATCAAGTTGGGGATAAATAAGGGACCGACCATTTAACTTGAAGAGGGGCCTTGTTTTTTTCCTTAAAAATATTCTAAAAATGATTTTTGATGAAAAAAATATTTTGGCAGCTGAGGGTAAGAAAAAAAAATATTCTGAAGAAAAATTTCTGCTATAAAAAATAATGCTGATAATGAAAAAAAAATATTCTGCCTTCGAAAAATAAATATTTTGTCCGTGCTCTGCGCGGAAAAAAAATCTGATAAAAACAAAAAAACCAAGGCCCCCTTCAAATTATATGTTCCGTCCCTAAGTAGCTTCCACGTGTAAGCTTTACTTCAATGAAATTGTTCATAGTGAAAATGAAATCGATAAAAGTTCATTTAAGCAGATGTTGTTTTGTTTCAAAAACTGAGTTTTTGACGCCATTGTCTGAAATGGTAGGCCACTAGAAGTCTTTAAATATTTATTTAGAAGTAATAAAAAGCATAAAAGTATAGTGATGCATAAAAACACGAAGAAAACCGTTAAAACTTAGTAACATGTGTTACTTTGTATCTGTCCATTGTAACATCACAGGATCATCATATGATTTATTTGTCACTTTATATGTCATAATTTTTTTCTTTATTTTATTTTAAATCACTTTTTTTTACCCAAATTACTAAATTCTAGAAATTTACGGTGTAAAAAAATGCGCAAAATCATACCACATGTTTCACTTGTGAACTATTTGTTTAAACGCGTTATTTGTAGTAAATATTTACTTCATCGAGAACGAAAAATAAACTGGTACCGAAAGTGTCTGTATACCAAATAATCACGAAGAAAAGACACACCGGGTTAGTTGAAGATTGCAATGAAGCATATATGGTATACATTGTGTACATTCATTGACAAAAATAGAAATAAGTAGTATTTTTCAAGTCATTCATTTTCCACAAAAGTAAACGCCAACAACACAGGCGTTTAGGTCTAGGATTTTATTTTAAGTTAAATGTGCGTATAGATTATATCTGGCTCTAGATATATTACTACATGTATTTCCACTGTAATCATGGTAATATAGCGAGGGTCAGATTCTTTTAGAGACATATAGTGAATAAAATATAATATCCTACACCCAAGCGCCTGTGGCCAACAACACTGAAATGGAGGTAAGGCTGCATGCAACTTTTCGTCTCTGGCGAGACCAAAAAAACACCCCAAAAAACCTAGAGAATAATTAAGGAGACATTAAACAGACACAAGTCGAAGCAAGACGTGCCAAGGCTTGATCTAACATCATTATTACAGTTGAAACTTTTGTACATGTAATATCTTAGTTTGTTAAAATCAAGCCAAAGAAGGACTTTCATTTTTGAAAGTGTGTTTAATATCACGGGCTTGAATAAAGTTCGTTGAAATATATATAATTAAAAAACCAAAGCTAGTACTATCTTTAACCGTTTTTTCTACTAGATAAAAATAAATATATTACTACTCTGACGCAGTGTATGAGAAATTAAGACAGGTAAAATATATAAAAGGAAAACACTTACATTTGTTGTTGTAGCATCTTAAACATATTTTGATTTTATTTATCTGGTATAAATAAGACAGCATGTCTTATTAAAATAAAATATGTAGAAAAGCTATCATAGTTGCTCATCTTTTATTAAAACCGATAAATTTTTTAGCATCATATTACAATCAATGGTTGTTAAGCAGAAAAACACGATCAGTATTTTATGCTCGATCTTTAAGTAATAAAAATCCTTTATCTCTTCAAGTTGAGGGTAGGGGGCTATCGCAAGTCGGTGAGCAAATACCGATATATGTTTGGATATCATCTAAGGAGAGGAAAAAATAAAGGCTTGGCCACAAGGACTTGCTCCCCTCTAAGTCCCTGTGGCTTGGCTTGGTCCTGCTTACCAAGCCTTTTTCATGTTTCTTGTATATACAGAATGCAAACCTCTTTGATGGTGATATTCTCTATAACTTTTTGATTATGACTCATTTGTCATTGATTGAACCATAAGAAAGTGGCTATTAAAATGGTGCATACTTCAGCTTCGTTTTATTAAAAATTTGAATTCATTTGGGATTCTTCCTAGTGGCTTAAAACCAAGCCATTTATGTCTTTTTTCTTATTCAACTCTAAACTTATAAAATGGAAATTTACGAAAGATACACTTATTTTTCCAAAACCTTCAAACAGCACTTGAAAGTTAATCAACATGTACATACTTTACAAAAAACTCTTATTAGATATATTTGTTCTAAACAGCATTGAATTCGCAGAAAGACTTGAACCCATCTTATTAAATCAAAATACATCCTCATTTCAACAATTTTAGGCGAGATAACTCTAATTCGATCTAATGACCAGAAAACGTGGAAACGATTTATATCTTAATTTATCTATTTCAATAAACCATGCTTACCTCTAATAAAGTCTATCCTTTGTGATGGATGAAAATGACATCTAAAACACAGAAAAAACCAGCACGATTACTATAAAAATTAAATCAAATGATTGAATGAAATTAAAATCAATGTAAGAATGTTCTAGATGTTTCTTTTGAATGATGATATATTATATAATTATATCATCATTCTTCTCATTCTAATTCTACTTTTTGACTGTTAAACTATTATTTACTTTTGGCTAATCATAACGTAGGTGGACATACATGTATGCCCCTAATTAGATAAAAAATGGTTGAACATTTAGAACACAGTTTAATGGAATTATATAATTGGTAATAAGCAAATTTGGAGGGAGTCATAAGGAATGGAGTATGATTTTCGGCATTGTTTCCAAAGTTAAGTTAAAGACAAACAATAAATGACTTTAAGAAAATACCCCAAATATATTGTTGATTCTGAACAGCCAATTACGAAAACCCCAGGACATGCAACAACTAACTCGACGCACCTCAGTAATGAATCCTTATCTAAATTCCAAAAAAATATATATTATCTATCATGAGAAAAGCATTAACTATCGCTTATTTTAGGCAGGTGAGGATGGGCTCCTTTTCGCTTAAAAAATTCCGAAATTTCACTAAACAATTGAATAATAAAAGAGTAGATATTTTTTAATACTTCTATATCTTAAAAAAGGTCATTTTTAGAACATGTGTATACGTATTTCCATCAATAGACGGCAAAGAGATTTGACTTGACAAACAAGCTGCAATTTAAGAAATCGAACATTTGAAGACAGACAGTAGCCTCTCAATGTAACTAGTGGTCGTTGCCCGCCTTCTTTATTGGCAGAAGATTTAAAATATAATACATAAAATTCAATAAAAATCCCAAAATAAGGGAACAAAAGGCATATTTGTGGACACAGAACAATTAACATAAAGAGGACATGGACGACCAAAGGCTTTGACAAAGATTCCTAGCTTAGAACAGGCACAAATAAAAACGGCGGAGTGGATGTGCATGTTCAATCATAATATCTGTGGTTTCATTTGTTCTCCTTATTCAGATCGTAGAACAGGTAAATGAATTATTTTTTGCTAAAGAACGACAGACATGATAAAGTTGACGGTAGTGCACGTGGTGATAAGGGTAAAGATAGGCAAGGCATCGATGGAAGAGTATGAACAACCGTCCCTTGCCCCCTCTCCTGAATAAAATTAAAGCTTCGCCGAACGCAGCATGATACTACCATGCACAGCATGATGAACCTTATACGTTTTAGGCCTAATATGGATAGTCAACTGCTCTGGACACATGCAGCTATGATGGACTGACAAAGTTTTTTGACACATGTAGCCTTTGTTGGACTTTCCACCCACATTTAACAAGAAATTCTCTTTTTTTCGAAAGCAGATTAAAATAAATTGTTTTTACAAAAATTTACCCCTTTTGGCAACTAATTATGGGTATATATATGCTCTCTCTCATTTTTGCCCTTTTGGCCCCTAACGGTAATTAGGGAGAGAGGAGTGTCACAAAATCAATGGTGTGTTCACGTTTCTCCAACATTTGATAATTAACTATAACAACATTCAATTAAGGGTTGGGATTAGGGGGCCAACTAAAGGATAGCCAAGTCATTTATAACCTATTAAAAATATATATATTTTTTTAAAAATTGTATTGTTTGTTGACATACATGACAAAGTTAGGTTCCTATGCCAAAACAGGATGATAAGAATATTGGGTGTTTTTTTTTCTAAATCCTTGATATTTTTTATTATTCTTTTTTTATTCAACTGTTTTCAATTGCTTTACACCCCAGTTCTATTGTTTAAAGTCGAACTTTCATTTTCAGAAACTTTCTTTGTGTGAATAACTCTTTTGTTCTAAGAACAATAGGCTTAATTCACAATCATGGCAAAAACAGGGGTTTCCAGATACCCCTGCATTTGCGCTTGTGAACACACCTCATGTTCATAGAACAAAAGAGCTTCTCACACAAAGAAACTTAGATGTAATAGCCCGCCCAGGGCATCTGAGAAGAAAATGAAAACAGTTCACAATTCTAATTTAAAAGTAGCAAAATAAAAAAAACAGACAAATAAAACAAAACATTGAAAAAATTAAAATAAACAAACAAAACAAAACAAGACTATGTCCAATAGACATAATGCCGATATTTCGCAACATAAGAGACGGACGAAAACACAAACGGATAGACGGACGGACAAACAAACGTATCCGACGACTGTATGTCCCGATAACTTTCCTAGATGGGGCATCAAAATGGGTCAAAGATAGAAATGGCCGGATTTTGTTCAACAAAAAGTAGGTAGACAATAGACCTGAAATGGGCGCATTTCAATTGAGCGAATTCGAAAATGACCCAACCTTTCATTTGAGCGAATTTTTCTATTTCAATTGAGCGAATATTTTTCCAGGTAAATACAGTTAAATAAAGGTAAATGGCTAAAAAATTATACAAAAAATAAGACAGACTATGAATAAAAATTCGATTTTGTAGCCATAGACAGAATACGGATATATTTTTAAAAATCATAACTGAAAATATAACTTTACATAAAACATATCAAAATCAGCTGTAGTGGTTGCGAAACAAAACAATCGATTTACATGTTCAATACCTTGATTTCTTTTTATTCTTTCTATTTATCTATTATTATACTTGGAAAGAGTTCACTACTTGTCGTTCTTATATACATGTACCCGCATTCAAATGAACATGGATTGAATCTGACAGAAACCAATAAAGGAAAAAAGGTGTCTTTTATTTGATGGTTATTCCTTTATCTGACAATGTGTTATTCTTTTAGCATGTGAAATATTATTTAAATAAACATATTGTTTGCATATTTGTTCTATCTATATATGAATAACTTTATGGTACAAAAGACAATAATCGTAATAATTACCTGTAAAAACAAAATTTACCTGTAAAAAAATCGCTCAAATGAAATTTTGTTTCGCTCAAATGAAACTTTTTTTTCGCTCAATTGAAATGCCAATTCGCTCAAATGAAGTGCACCGCCTGAAATTAATTCAACGGTATGGGACCCATGCTAATTACCAACTATCAAAAGGATGTAATAAGAGGTTGCTGAGAAAACTGTTTAAAAATTGTCCATAATTGACCATTTATGCAAAAAATTAAGTAAGTAAGTCGGCAAACAGGAAGTAGGTGAGAGAAGGACTCTTAATCGAACACCACGCTAAGGGACATCGTACTGCATATGTATCAAAATACAAAATTAAAATGAAATAAATTTTCTTCAAATACGCAATTTCCACAACTAAAATTACCTGCTCTCAGAAATTAATGATATTCAAAGGGACAGCAGTCAAAGCACATCCGTCTTCCCTGATGGTCAGATTAAAACTGAATGAATCTTAAAGATATTCAGTTTAGAAGTGTTCACTGTTTTAATTAGCATGATGCAAAATCATCAGTTATTTGTAAAGTAATTAATCTGTTTAACAAGTTGATTAATCTGTATTAATCCTAAAATCATCTCACAGTTGCTTAATATCTTGAATGAAAGAGGCCCCTGTGTGGGGAAGAAAAATTTCAGAAATATGTTTACTAACTCAGTTTTATAATTAAAGCCACATTTTATTGCTTTATATCAGAAATTTGTAATCTAGTTTTGTTCTAAGTTTACTGGGGTGTAAGTTAGTTATACTATTCGGTATACGGTGTTTCTGGATAAGAAACCCGCTCGGACCTCCGGTCCTCGGGGTTTCTTATCCAGAAACACCTTTACCTCATGGTATAACTATTACTTCTTTTCCATTTTATGTTGACTTTAAAGGATGATGACTTTTACTAAGTTCTAATCCTTCTATTTTTTTTATTGTTTTTCTTTCCTTTTCTAATCTGATTCTTAACCAGTGATCACTTTTAATATTAAGACAGATACTTCATTTGAAGGATGTTCAGAATATTTCTTTCAATAATTACAATTATACAATTAAAACAATATAATACGTGTTATCCAGCACGAAAATTTTAAGATTTCCACATAAGCATTAGAAAAATATAGAAATACAGAAAAAACACTGTCGAATAGAACTATGTAAATGTTTTACTAAAAGTTCTTTGATTCTATATGTGATGCTTACTCCATGTAGCTTTGAACTTAAAGCTGCCAGTCAAGGAATCTGTGTATGAGTGTACTGGGTCTATTATCAATGTAAAAACTGTATTTCTTCCGTTTTGACCTGGTTATTGTTCCATACAAGACTTGAATCTAGAATCAAAGAAGGGTGACCTCATATGTTCTAGAAGGCCAGTATTTCTTGCGAATTGCAACACGTACGACTTGCTGTCAGGGGTACTTTTAAGGTAAGTCAAATCCAGTTAAAAAAAGATTCACAAACACGTGATAATATCACATCTTTTATATAGGTTTTTATTTGAGATATTGAGTAATTGGTTACTTTTCTTTGGCTTTGAAGTCACGTATGAATCTGAGGCATAAACTTCATTTGCTGGAGCTAACTGAGTGTAGCTGCACAAGAAACCTGACACAGAAAAGCTCACATAATTATACAGTTGTACGTACGTACTGATTTGGTATTATTTTTAATCAAAATACGAAAGTCGCATAAACTCCATAATGGGCTTTGACAATAATTAATTAGCAAAAAAATTTGAAATCGGACCAAAAAAAAAGTTTTGGCCCTTAATTTCATAACGGAAAAGGGGGAGGTTGCAATAATTAATCCTCCATCTTGTATTGACTAGATGACAAGACTTACCATGCAAAAAAGTTTTCTAAATCGGACCAGAAATTAAAAATTTCCATTCTTGGCCCCATTTTGAGCCCCATACTTCTAAATCAAAATCATATATGGTATAATGGTAAAGCACTTGAATGTCTTCATTGTCAAATTTCATAGCAATTGGCGAGCCAGAACCACAGTTATTGTGGGAACAAATGAAATGTTTGATATTTTTTCCCTTTTGAGCCCCAATTTCTGAACGTAAAAAGGGGGACCCCCAAAATCAATCCCAACCATCCTTTTGTGGTAAGGAATATCCTTGTCAAATTTCATAGCAATCGGATGTCTAGAACTAAACTTTATTGTGGGAACACTAAAGTTAACAGACAACGTAGACGACGCAGACGACGACGACGACGACAGTATCATACGATTATACATCAGCAAATTTTTCAGGTCGTATAAATTCTTAAAAAGTTATATGAACTTATACTATATTTATCGTGATCGTGTTCTTTTTCTCCAAGCTTGTTCTTCTGTTTTCAAATGCCTAAAGCATCGATACCTTTTGCCTACTGCAGAAGGTCAAACAGATGAATTGAACAAGTAAATACATACATATATTTTCTAACTATACAAAAGTCTACAGATTCAATGGTTGGGTCTGCGAGTGCTGGTTCTGTCATCTAAAGTAACAGTGTAGCCAGGATACTTAACATTTGTTTTTACAACACATGTACTTGTAACAGAAATACTGTACTGTAATGTTAATGTTTAAATATTTTTCTATGTATGATATCATGACTGTTATATGTATTTGCCCTAATGGGATTTGGCTAATTTGGAAATAGAGATGTACGTGTTGTATGCATTGGTAATAAAGTATTTTGCAAAATGTGAAAACATTAGTTGTTTTAGTAAGGTTAAAAAGGGTCAATTTGTATTAAGTATATAAAAGACTAATCGTGTTCTTATTTCCCTTTTAACTAAGCCATTCACACGTTTTTTTTTCAATGGCTCTAGAATAAATTGATATACAACGAGGTCATGGGAAACATTTTTTAAAACGTGACTCTTTTTATATCTTTCTCAGATGTCGGACCAAGATGTTAACGCACTTTCTCAGATATTGATTTAAAATGTAATCTTATTTATTCTTGTTTTTTCAGAAAAGGGAAGTCAGTGCAACAGGTAATTCTGTTCTTTAGCATTCACTGGACCAAATTACAGATATAATTTTATTATCAAAGATATGATTAAGACTGACGCTATCGTCAAATCTACTGTAGTTGGTTTGTCAAGTTACTTCTGTTTGCATAAAAGATTTTGTTAAGACAAAGAAAACCGCATCTCTTTAATTAAGTACTAGGTTTGGCTACTCTTCTTTTTTCCTGTATGAACTTTGAGGTGAACAACAAAACGATATTAAACAAGACCAATCGATGTCGGGACCTGCGTCGTACGGCAAAGCATTGAACCCTGTATATTCTAGGCCCAATATGAACAGTCAATAGTTTTTGACACTTGCATCCTATGGTGGACTAAAAATGCATATTTGTCACATGCAACCTAATTTAAAGACTGACAATGAATATTTAGCAATAAAAATATCTAAGATCCTTATATCTGACAAGGATATAAAAAACACACAAAAATCAGTAAAAAATATAAGTTTCATTTTCCCCCCTTTTGACCCGCTAATTGCTAGACAGAAAAGGTGGGGTCAAGAAGAAATTTATCTTCCATTTTGTATCCAATATATGGCAAAAATTAACTAGCAAAAATATTTTTCAAAATCGGACCATGAATAAAAAAGTTGGACTTTTGCCCCTTTTGGGCCCCTTATTTCTCAACGAAAAAAGGGAAGACCTTTAAAATCATGCCAATGAATCATTTGATGGTAGGAAACATCAACGCAAAATTCCATATCAATCAGTCAATCAAAACTTAAGTTATTGCGGAAATAAATAAAAGTTTCATTTTTTCTAAATGAAAAAAGAGGGGACATTCAAAACCAACCCCACCCTTCCTTTTATTATAAGTAGCATCACTGTAAAGTTTCATAGCATTTGGTCAGCCAGAACAAAAGTTATTGTGGAAACAAACAAAAAAGTTGCTTTTTGGCCCTTTTAGCGCCCCTAATTTCTAAACGGAATTATAAAATGATCCCAAAAGGGAGGGTGCACATCATCAACATATCTGTAATCATTGTGTAAAATTTCAGAAAGAACGAGTGTTTGGTTTTTGAGATTCGAATTACACAAGACAGACACTCTTTAGCGTAACGGACGGACAGAAGGACGGACGGAGTGACACGACTCCTAGACCTGCTTCCTACTTCGGTGACGCAGGTAAAAATAAGATATTTGTCGTACAAGCACCTAACTTAATTGATTTGCCACTCTAAGTGACTTATAAAAATGGCTTTTGATTCAAAACAATGCCACTTTTTGTGAAAACTTATAGTAAAAATAAAATGGTATTGCAATACGAAAAAGAATGTTGATTGATTTAAACAAGCACTGCAACTGAAATCATGACAACCCTTCATAATAAATCGGCTTTGATTGAAGCTCATTTGATCATAATATACTTTAAACGGGATTTTACTAGCTGCATATGTCAATGAATGTGACCATAATTTCTAAAAGTCCTTCAGAGTCCTTAATCAGACAAAAAATCAGTGTTTATTCTGAATGGGTTTTTTTTCAATTTTGCTATATTTTAAGATTTGTTAGTAAACAGCAGTGAATTTTGCATTCTTATTACGATGTTTTGTTCTTACCTTATAGATATATCTTTAATTCAACTTATCTTCTTGCTGTTACTAATATAGTCATACGTAAGCCGTACGTTTAGTAAGGTCATTTAGAAGTTTTGCTAAATTTAGAGTCTGGTGCAATTGGTGATTTCAAAGTATTGTGCAATTTCAAGTTGAGATCTGGACTTGTCTCCAAATGAATTTTTTTATTAAAAAATCCCTTTTCTTCATTTCATATTTAATTGAAACACGAGGTGAAAAAAATGTAAAAGTTTATCGATAGGTTTCTCTGTCAAATTTTCTACGATAAACAAAACTAATTAGGGCCACGCTGTACAAATTTCGTTAATTTTGCATTTTTTTAAATGTTATGGCAAACGTAATTTAAAACTTCATTTCATTAGAAAATAATGAAATAAAAACACGGATTCTTTTGTTCTGTTTTTTATTTTGGTTTTTTTTTATTGGGGGGGGGGGCTTTTTCTTGCTCTTTTTTTCTCTTCTGTACTCTTTTTCGTTTTAATTTTTAACACCGTCTGAATATTCATAACGAAACGAAAAGTTAAGTGAAATATTCTTTTGCTATTGCATAATACACAATTACACAGATACAAGCGAGATAACTCTATTTGACTACATAAGAATTTAAAAAGTTTTGAAAGATGTAAAATAGGACGAGAAGGAATTGAAAAAGAACCAAATGTACAAAAATAAAAATAAAAATAAGCACATAAACAAATAACAACAACATTTTAACAAAAACACTGGAACAGTAGAATCAGAATCAGAATCAGAAAGGAGTAGAGCCACGAAGGCCCCAAAATGGCACAAAACTTCAACTTTGATATATCTGCTGGTAGTTGCTGCATGAATGTTCATTTGTCTTTATATTTCATGAATTTCAATATTTTTTTCTTCAATTGTTTATCAGTAAGGAGAACATTGAGGTAAAAAATAGACTATTTTGTGAAAAATAACAATTTGTGACAGTTTTCCTTGATTTTCATGTATAAATCGATGAATATGAAATGGGCCATACCTGTCGACCAAAATTATTTTGTGATAGAAATGTGTATTATGATATTATGAATTAATTATAAAAAAATACGATGGTCGAGGAATGTGGCCCATACTAATTTTGACGAAATATGAAGAGAAACCAGTGAAAATGTGTGAAAAATGATGAATTTTTAAAATTTATGGCCTGTTCAAAGTCTCAAGGCTAAGCCTGTGGTGTAAATATTTTGCTGAATCTTACAGATATGAAAAGTTTGTTCATACCTTAACATATTTTAGTTAATTTTTTGACAAGTTATAGTAGTTGAAAAAATAGTGAAAATACCGGGCCGATTTAGGGCCTTCGTGGCTCTACTCCTTTTATTGGAATAAAATCCAAACAATTGGATTGTTACCACAACAGTAGATAGTAGTACAAGTTAGTTATTCTTAAGATTTATAGGACTGGACTGGGTTGAGCGTGGGGTTGAGTTGTTTGGTGGCGTTTAAAATCCTTTTCATGTTTTTTTTTAAAGAAACTCACAAGGCGTTGAAGATAGTTTTTGATCAATTTGACACTTGATGTCTACTTTTTAAAGTGTGTAGACTTATTAGCGTTTTACTAGCCCTCATATTGTCTTTACTTTTGTAAGAAATGGGCCTTCAAATTACAGGTTTCGTCATTCACAAACTCTTCAAAGAATACCACAAAATGTTTTACAATCGTTTACAACAAGCAATATTATAATTGGCAAAGAGGTTAAATGCTCTTACGTTTTAAAACAAATTGTTTTGTGTAGCGAGTCCGTTAACTTTTAGAAAAGAAATATTTCGGAAAGTAGCACAGTTTGAACCATATGGCTATAGAATTTAAAAAGTTTATCATCGCAGCATATCTTAGGACAACATTTTCAATATTTTTATTAGCTAAACACTACAATATATATTGAGTGCGATTGTGCTGTTGCTTTCTTTATACCTTTATACCGATCTATGTTCAAAATCTCCAAAGTATTATTCTGTCAAAGTACGTACGGAATAATTCAATCAAATACATATATATGTTAAAACACAAATTAGAAAATGACAAACTGTGTACAAATTCTGCTCGTTTTGCAACCAATCAATATCACAACGTGCTTACTGTTAATTGTCATGCACTGACTGTCACTGGTGTTGTATTATTAATTGTACTAGTTAAAATGTAGAATGTAGAAGTGATACAGTTGCTTTATATAATCAGCACTGACTTTTGCACATTTTTTTTTCCATTGGCCATGAAAAATCAGTGCTTACGTAAAATCTCAGATCGATCTATAATATATTTACAATTTCAAAATACAGGATGTTTCTATTGATATTTTTGACTTACTCGAAAAAATCCTTTGCTTTTTGTATCTGATGTTTAACTAAAGTCCAGGGTTGTTATATTTTAAAACTAGAAGCGAAGCCATTCAGTTATCGGTATTTCTATGATCCATAGCTATAAATCAGACTTGTGTGACTGTCATTTTGTTAATTGTCATGTTTAATTATTGGGTTGTTGAGGATGACTAGATAAAAGTCAATAAAAAAAATAAAACTAATAGACTTAGCTTAGAGATTTTGCTGAGATAAGATGATTTACTCTGATGCATATATACTCTTCAAAAAAAGTTACGCATAGATAGAAAATTCCCTGTAGGTTTAATGCAAATAGAAACAATTTCAAAATATTATTGCCGAGATGTTATGCAACCGATTTTCACGAAATAAAATCCAGTAAAAAGAAAACAATGAAGATTGTTTGATTAATTTAGACCAAAATCTTAACTTCAATGGTTTTTAAAACATTGTGAGTAGAACACGACTAATGTTTTTCACGGAACATTTTGCATTGGTTTAAACGGGAAATTGAATCGTAAAATGTACTTGAGTTCTTACCAACGAAAAAAAATACTGCAACGATTTCGATCATATTAATGTATTGCGTATTCACCATGCTTCATGCCAGATTCGAATGTGGTATAGCTTAAATGCCGCTTCTGATTGTCAACGAAATAATCTTTTTTTTTAACTCTTGCTCTTATGCCACAGTTTTCTATACCTATTTGGTCTATATTAAAAATGATTTTTTTATCGATTTCTTTCATTTTCCTTACCTTTTCTAGTTATGCACACTGTTCTCAAAACTATGCAAAAATATGTGCAGGCTGGGTATAGCAAATGATGAGGATGGTCCAATCTTTTTATTTGTCTTGTGACTGTTTACAAATTATCATGTGGATGTGATGCAGTTATTAAATATGATCAAATCTGTATATATTAACTATATGGAATATATTAGATGAATTTCTCAATTGAACACTGGATCCTAATTTATATGTGACTGGAGCTGACACATATGGGAAATTTGAATGAGTAATGTACGTAACACAATTATGCATCTTTGTCTATTGGGATGTTACATGAGAACTGAGCGTGTAAAGCATGTATCATGAACAGAAATGAATTCCGTAATTACCCCATAAAAAATTCTTTGGAATAGTTATTGTTTATTAGTCCTTTTTAGCTCAAACGGACCTAAATTCTATGTGAGCTATAACCATCACTTGGCGTTCGTCGTCTGTCGTCCGTTAACAATTTTTCATATTCTTCTCCTCTGAAACTACTGCATAGAATTCAATGAAACTTGTTATGATTGGGTCGAAGATGTCAGATGACCCCTTATAGGCTCATGGCCCTTTAAAGGTCAAAAATAGCGTTTTCTCAAGTTTTTGTCCTATAAAACGAAAATTATTGCAGATAGAGAAAAGCTGTTGCTTACTTTAAACAATCTACTTATGTATTGAGCTCTACAAAAGTCTTAATTTGGTCGAAGTTGTCAGATGATTTGTTATAGGGGTAATAGCGCAATAGGAACAGGTGCGCGATTCAGGCTCATGGAAGCCTCTTGTTTTGTTTGTTTGTTTTTTATTTGATTTTTTTTGGGGGGGGGGATTTGTCGATTTGGTTTTTTTTGGGTTGTTTTTTTTTTGTTACAATGTAAATGGACTTACAACAACTTATTGTTGGGATAAGACAAGTATTATATAAATCTCATTATGATGAAGGTTTGACTACAATTTATTGGGATCTTTTATTTCTAGTGTACATTAAACAATAATTAGAAAAACTTTAACCTCAGCTAACAAATAAATCACACGCTCGACTTAGAATAACTTTCAAAAACATTTGTATCTTTGGCCACTCTGGGGTCCCTTATTTCTAAACCACAAAAGGACCCACAATTAATACCATCTTGTTATCGTAAAGTCAAATTTCAAAGCAATCTGATAACTAAAAGTTATTGTGGGAACACTCAAGTTAACAGACGACGACGAGGACAACGATGACAGAATCAAGCCTTTATACGTTCGCCCTTTTTTGACCCCTTATTCCTAAGCAAAAAGGGGGAACTTACAATCAATCCCATTTAGTTATGGTTAGAAACATCATTGTCAAATTTCATAGCAATCGGACAACTAAAAGTTATTGTGGGAACACTCAAGTTAACATACGAAGACGACAACGACAGCATCATACCATTATACGTTTGCGAAATTTTTGCGAGAAGCACATCATTGACCATAACTGTGCGAAAGTTTCATGGAAAATATTTTTATCATTCGATCAATCAAATAAATTTGCACAACTTTCAACCAAATGAGGGTTCTATAGCCACAAACAAAATAGTGAACAGGCAACAAAATTGCAATTATTTATACAAATGGAACCTGATTTAAGTGTCTCCTATCTTTAGTGCCATTCACAGTAGCTATTTCTTATGAGGAGTATTTTGACACTGAGACAATTATTTAATTATTGTCTTCGTTTTATAGGAGATTGAATAATGGCCAAGTTTAGGTTTTGTTAAATATTGAAAATCCCCAAACCAGTCGGATCAAATTGTCGGGCCATAAAAATAGCGAGAACAGACAAACGGGTACACGTCTATGCTAGAGTAAAGGAAACCATGAAATAATGTTGAATTAGTGAATGCCAAAATGCTAATCTAATTATAACTTGTGATATCTAAGCTTCCTGTAAATTAATATGTAATACTTTTAGTGTCGGTTACACCGAAAATATCTGAAAGCCAAGGAAATTTAGAATGGACACACACGTGTCTGTGCTTCTTCCTCAAAACTTCATTTCATGCAACAGATAATCAGTATCATTCATAAAGAATAGGCCTCGAGGAATAAGCTTCTTTTATTAAATTACGATTTTCTTTTATTACTTTTTCATCTACAATTCAACAAATATCACGATTATACTGAATAAAGTTTTGGTGATTAAACATATATTTTACATATTTTATATAACATATTTCATTTCTGGATGCATTAATTATCATTTCATTACTAATAAATTGTAAAGATAAACTACCGTTTGCTATTGTAACTAGTGTAAACAAATTTATCGGTTCCCCCTCTGACGTTGCACAATCAGTGGAATTAGTTACGCGAAAGCGGAAGTTATAAAGGTGAGATTTTAAGAAATTAACACTAAATTGTCAATATCTTTGTTATTTGTCATCGGAATCAAGTCGGGTTTTTTGCTTTGATCTTAGAAAATTAAGATCTATAAAATGAAATAAAGTTGTCATAGGCGTTTTAGTTGCACTTTAATACAAAAAGTTGTTTGAAAACCGAAGAGAAACAAAAGTTACAGCAAAAATTGTCCTCCATAAGTTAAGTTCATGGTAGTAACGCACTTTACTTTCACCAGTTTAACATCAGTGCTAGAAGATGTACATTTATAATGTCAAAAGGGTAATGTAAAGTTTCACAAAGATCCATCAAGTGGTTTGAGATGGATGGATACCTTAGGTGTAACGTCGGGGCGGACACCCCTATCACCATTAAATTTTAAAAAGGTATATAAAGTATCAAAGGAAGAGATTCTTACAAATATTTATAAACGAAAAATATTTTCTAAACAGTTCATTGTTGCATGTTCTTTTTTTCTGTAAAATTAGAAAGAAAGAAAAATGACCAGTGTACATATGTTCGCAATCTGATTAAAATCAGATCCACCAATTTGTTCCCTGTCTCTGCATAGTAGTAGGGAACAATTGATAGATCTAATTTTAATCAGATAGCATATCTTCGTGAATATAGGTTTTCAAAAAGAATGAGTATGAAAACTTACTTACGTGAAGCGCATATCATGATCCATATGTTACTGAGAGTGAGTATATACGGACAATTTTATTTTGGTTTTTATTTCGATTAGGGCAGTTGTTTTCTGGAAAATCATGTATAAATAAACCTGATGTTTAAACGCCACATCGATAGCCCTTGGCCAGGACACATATATATGTCATTAACACCAAACGAAAATTTTCACTTTTTATATTTACAAACATAGAAAATTTTCAAGGAAAGTCATTATTGATTTAGAGCCAAACTGTCAAACAAGTAGAAACTAAAGAGATCCATATGTTGATCAAGACTACATTTCTTTAATTTCAGTTACATTTTACACCAAAACATGCCGATATCCTCGGTATTAAAAAAAAACTTTGTTGATTTCCCTAATTACAACATTTAAAATTTTATACATTTGGAAAAATCGCACTTGAACCCTAACATTGAGTAAATTACCACCGAAAACTATACCGAAGTCAGACGAGGAGCCCAAATCGCTCACCTGGCTATGAGGGTCTCTTCTATACCTCTCATCCGACATCCACACAATGGAGACCTTTGCAGAGGTCAATGAGCTGAAGGTTTAATAATGCAAAATGCTTTTCTCCATCTGCAATATTTTCTTTCTGTAGGGCAAGACATGAAGAAAACCGCAATATTTGATCTTTAAAGAGCCATTACCCTTATCAGGGGTCATCTGATATCTTTGACCCAATGTAAACTTTTGTATATATGTTTGAAGTTTGAGGCAAGCAACAGCTTTTCTCTATCTGCAATAGTTGTCGTTCTGTAGGACAAACACATGAAAAAAAACGCTATATTTTATCGCTAAGGGTCATAACCCATATCAGGGTCATCTGATATCTCAGATCCAATGGAGATTCTTGTACACGTCAGTGCGCTGAAGGTTTAATTAAAAAAGCTTATCTCTATTCATTCTAAAAGAACCCCCCCCCAAATGCATTTTAAAAGGCAATTTACTCCTATACCTATCATCTGAAAACTTCGACCCGAAGCAGATTTTTGTAAAGCGAGCTGAACTGAAGGTTTAAGTGGGCCACAGCCTATCTCTATATGTACTAGTTTTCATTCTATAGAGCAAAACATTAAAAATTCGTTATTTTTTACCTTTAAAGGACAATGCTCCCCTCTCCCCCCGTAAGGAGTCATCTAACAACTTCGACCCAATGCAGAAGATAGGCTTTTCTATATCTGCAATAGTTTTCATTTGATAGGGAAAAACATGAAAAAATGCTATTTTTTACCATTAAAGGGTCATAACCCATAACCCCTGTACGGGTTATCTGATAACTTCAACCCAAAGCAGAATTTTGTAAAGTTCAATGAGCTGAAGGTTTTAGTAGTTTCATTTTAAAAAGCAAAACATTAAAACACGTTATGTTTTACCTTATAACCCCATCCCCCCGACAACTTTCACCCAATGGAAACTTTTTGGGAAACTCAAAAATGATATTTAAATTTAGCTAGGGGTGAGTTATTTTGGTAGAGTTTAGCATTTTTATTTATTTATTTTTTTAAATATTTAAAAAAAAAAATCATTTTCCATCGGTTTTGCCCTGTATGTCTAGACCATTTAATTTATTTTTCATTTGTCTATAATTTCTTTTGTAACTCCTGGTCGCCAGCATAAAAAATATCAATGTAGGATGAATTTTATTATTATGATGCCATACCCCTCGGCCATATCCTTCCTAAGACCAAACTAGTGGGATTTTCAAGCAGGATGGAATTTCTTTATATTCTTCATATTTCTATGAACCTAAGAAAACTCTATAGGGTCAGTGCCCGTCTTTTCTGAAAACCCTTCAAAAATATAATGGAAATATGAAAGTAAAAAAAAATATTTGGGCTAAAGCTTACATTGCATGGGCATGATTTGAATTGAGTCCAATTTCATCTAAGACAAAATAAATCGAGAAATTGAAAGAATATATCAACTGGACTTGGCACCATTATTTAAAGTCCGAAAACAAAACAGGCTAGATTTCAATGCTTTCGAAAATTCACTGATCGATATATAGAGTTTGATCGACTTTCACTTTTGAACATATATATATATTTAGAAAATGATAAAAAAAAATAATTAAAATTAATTAAAAAAGCTTATCTCTATCTGCAAACGTTTTCATTCTAAAAGAAAAAACACCCCCAAAAACGCATTTTTTAGAAAATGATATTTCTCAGTCTTACCTTAGCTTCGCTAGTTGTACACGTTAATATTGTGCGAAAAAGATGTGGAAAATAAGCGATGAGTAAAGCAAATGATAATGACGAACTGTCTATAAATGCTTTTCATCTATCATCTAACTTGTGACTGACGATGATGTTGTAATTAATTAAAGATTAATCATAAAGAAGTGAAGCAGTTACGATGTGGGTTATTAATAACAAACTTAGCATATATAGAATACATTGGCTGAGTTTTTCAACAGGGCCGTAGCGTAATGGAGGCAAATGAGGCAAATGCCTCACTTTTGAAACGACGACCAAACTTTAAAAGTGTCATTTTTTTCAATTATGTATTTTACATTATCATACTAATATCATTATGCGAGTTTCGAGTTTCAAATTATCTACCGGCACACTACATACAGTGTGTCCACTATGTTGCAGCGTGCAGCTTTTACCATAGCGCTGACGGTTCCGAATACAAATCAAAATAGAAAATTGAAACAAACTCGTGATGTCTTTACAAAACTGGTTGAAGACGGGTTCTTTAAAGAGAAAAAAGATGAGAAAGGTAACTCATGAAGTATGCAGGCTTTCTGCTTGTAATGTTTTATTTTTTGGATGGATAAATTATGCTATAGTTACCAATGTATACACTATCAATTCACTGAACAACCAAATGCTAATCGATAAAAAAAATATAATAATTATTTATAATTAGTTTTAAACAAAATCATGAAGCGCCTTTTTATGGGAGACTCAAATCTTTAATGTATTATTTTAAAGCAATTCATAATATTTATTTATCAGTAATAAAAGTGTGAAATATATTTTTAGTATTGTTTGAAAATATTTTTTTTTCGTGTTTCTTTTTCTGATTATGATCAGCATTGTCTGGTTGTATGCTAATGTGTTCCATTGCTTCTTGAGCGGTAACGTCGTGGGTTCGAATCCAGGTTGTTCATTAGTTGAAACCAATGACTTGAAAATTGATAGAATAAATGTGTCCAGTTAGGTTGACATGTCTTCCAGCGGATTATGATTATGTATTAAAAGATGGGATTTTTGTGATTTTTTTTAATAATGGTGACAGGCTGTGTGGGCTTGCCATGCTCCATGTGCATAGGAATGATGCAGTGGACAAAGAACGTGTATTGAAGCTATTCGATAGCAGAGGACATAGGAGAATCGGGAAGTTTTGGTTGACCAACAGAGATTAACTATGAAATACAGTGAAACTTGTTTTGTTACTTACTAGGCTAGCTATTAAATAAAACGCATTTCTGTTATTTTTTTTTCTTTTGTTTCTTATTATAAATACATTGACTTCGCCCATAGTTATGCTGAAATAAGATTTTCCCGTTTCAGACACCCGAACCCCCCCAAAAAAAATTTTCGCCTCGCTTCGCTCGGCGATTTGCCTCACTTCGTTCGGCCTTGCGCTACGGCCGTGTTCAATAACATTTTATGACGTGCATTTTTTTAAAATCTTTTTTTTTATTTTCTATGGCCAACTTTTGAAACCAACATACTTGATAAATGGGTGATACATTTTCTGTAATTTCATCTGGTTTGAAATTAATTTACATGTATCATTGTCTGATTGTTAGGCTGAACAGACTTGTATTTTATGATGTAAAAAAACATATTACACATACATGTAATTACAATTAAAAATAGGAAAAAATACGTGCAAATTTTCATCCATTAATAAGATTTGCAGATAAGAGATGGAATACTAGTAATGGCGTAGGACCCCTCCGAGTAAAATTATGCATAGATAAAGTCACAAAGATGGTGTTAAAGTTTCATGAAAATTAATATTGAGTGAGGACTTGTGGATGGTGTGTTACGACCGGACCCAGGGACCGGACAGACACCCCTATCGCAATATATCCCAGAATTTTCAGAGGGGTATATAAAAAACAGTTCAAAATATCAGAGTAGGGTTTCTTAATTGTGATCGAGAAATCGGTATTTCGTTGGTTTTTTTTTATTTTATAGTGATAGTGATATTTTTTCTATTGTTAAAAGAGTAGGAAAATCTTGCATGTGATGAAAATAAGAACAAAAATATAGATGTAAATGATACCTGAAAAACATACTATCTATAATTTTCTGTTTCGTCGGCAGATGTTATTCTAGGTTAGACATCATGACAGACATATTGACAGATGCATAGAATACAAGTTGAAAATTTTCAGAATATATTTAAACGCACAGTGAAAATTTCCAAAAAAAACAACCAGGATGAAAAATGTATAATTATTCAAGAAAATTGCCACGGATTAGATCATTTATTAAATGATGTTTCCCCACCTGTGCTAAGGGCTTGATGCGTTTTAGGGCTAAAGTGAAAAAAATTGAAAAAAATCCAGAAAAAGGGCAATAACTCCTATGTTGTTTGTTGGATCTTCTTGAAAATTTCAGAGCAGGTAGATCTTGAGATGCTAATCACTTTTGTCTCCCATTTTGATATTTGTTACCGTTTTTAAGTTATTTGCATAAAACTGTAATTTGACCCCTATGTTCTATTTTAAGCCATTGAGGCCATATTTTTTGACGAATCAAAATTCTTAACGATAGAATTGTAGCAATAATACTATTAAACAACTGTGCCAAGTTTGATTGAAGTTGGATGTATGGTGTCAGACAAGTTAATCTTTGAAATTCAGGGTAAAAGTAATGAAAAATGGTAAATTTTGACGCTTTAAGGGCCATAACTCCTAAAAGAAATGGTTCTACAGCTTTGACCTAATTACATGAAATGTTGATCTTGATGTGCTTAATCATATGCAATTTGAATTTTTAAAATATCTTGTATAGTTTTCAAGATATAGGGCTAAATAAGTGCAAAACTTTGAAAAAAAATCCAGAAAAAGGGCAATAATCCTACATCGGTTGTTGAATCTTCTTGAAAATTTCTGGGCAGGTAGATCTTGAGATGCTTATCACTTTTGTTTCCCATCAGAATTTTGATATCTGTTACCGTTTTTGAGTTATTTGCAAAAAAACTGTAATTTGACCCCTATGTTCTATTTTTAGCCATGGCGGCCATGTTTTTTGACAAATCATCAATCCAAGCAGTAGTTTTGTTCACCATACCCCAAAGAATAACCACACCAAGTTAGGTTACAATCCAACTTATGGTGTCAGAGAAGTTAAAGTTTCTAAAAGTTTACGGACGGACGACGGACGCCAAGTGACGGCAATAGCTCACATGACCCTTCGGATCAGGTGAGCTAAAAAGGTTGTGCACAATAAGTAATTAGGGTGTACAATATACCAAATTTAATATAGTATTGTCATATTTATACCCCACGCACGAAGGGTATAATGTTTTTGACTGGCCCGTCCGTCAAAAAACAGTCCGTCTGCTCGTGATCAAAATTTTCATAACAGATTTCTCTGCTATTATTAATCGTAGGCAATTGATATTAGGTATGTAGCTTCAGGCAGGGGTCCCATATGGTGAGATTTGTTTTCAGGTCTGTCAATGATCTATTTCCTGTTTAACGAGCCGACTTTTTTCTAAATTTAAAGGGTTGAAAGTTTTCATACCAGGTTTCTCAGCAACTATTAATTGTAGGATTTTGATATGTTGTACGTAGCTTAGGGTAGGGGTCCCATATAGATAGATATGTTTTCATGTCTGTCGATCATTTGCCTCTTTTAGACTTCTTTCAATCAATTTTTCAGGGTCGTGGTCCCATATGGTGGGATACATTTTCAGGTCTGTCACTTATCTACTTCCTTTTTAAAGAGTCGGCTTGGAAAGACAACAACTCTGACTTCTTTATTCTAACTCAAAATAAATCATCTCTGTCGATCCATAATGTGGACGCGTGGGGTATGTGAGCGTGCTCACTAAGGTTCTTTCATTGCTCAAAGTCATATACTAGTAACAAAACTCCCTAAACATAACAGCTTTTCTCTCTCAGAAATAGTTTTCATGTTATTTAGTAATAAAAAGTTCCGCCGAGCTAAGCATGAAATGAACGCAACATGTCGAACCTTGTGCGTTTGAGGTACAATTTTAATAGTCAATTGCTTCAGGATACATGCAGCCCATGGTGGACTGACACAGTTTTTTGACATATGCAAGTCTATGGTGGACTTTCCAACCACATTAAGGACTTAAATATATTTTTTTTTTCATAGCCAGAACAAAAAACATAGGAACGAAAACTTACCTCCTTTTGCACCTTTTGGTCCCCAATTAAGGGGTTTGTATGTGTTACGTTTCATTTTGTCCCCTTTGGCCCCGTAACTTTACGAAATAATTAGCTAAAATATGAAATGGGACCAAAAAAAGTTCTCATTTTTTGTCCCATTATTTCAAAATGAATAAAAAGCTACGCCGAGCGCAGCATGATACGACCGCAACATGTTGAACCCTGTACATTTGCAGCCCAATATGGATTGTCAAATATTTGGACAGATGCAGCCCATGGTGGACTCGCAAAGCTTTTTGACGCTTGCATTCTTTGGGGGACTTTGAATTGCACATCTGAATTGTGTTTACACATTTATGTAGTCTATACCAACCAAGGAAAACTCATAATGTGCTTTTGGTCCCTTTGATCCCTAATTTCCCCAAATTGGTAAGAGATATTGCTAACCTGAATGCAAAATGATGGCATGAATTTTACAAAGATTCCAATGAAAAAAAAAAGATTTTCAAAATTGGACCAGAAATAAAAAAGTCGTTTTTTTTGGGAGTGGCCCCTGATAGCAATGTAACGGTACAAGATACTTAAAAACTGTCGTAACATTTTCCTGACAGAATTTACCATGTTTATTGAGGATTACAAAGAAAAAAATTGAAAAATTGTATGAAAGATAAAGTTCTACAGAGTTTTGTCTTAACACCCAGTTTCCCCCTTTTGGTCCCTTTTTCTTTGAAATGGTAAGGGCCAAAATCCCCTAACACATGAGGAAACTTTCTCTAGTGGTTAGAAACATCAATTTAAAACAATGTAACAATTTGTCAGCCCACTACAATTAATTTTCTTTTAATGAACCATTTGCCAAGACAAACACTTATAATTGTCGTTTTTGGCCCTTTGACCCCTAAATTCTCGAAAATGGTATGAGATATTGCAAATCTGATTGAAAAACGCAGGCAGGGATTTTCACAAGGATTCCAATGAAAAAAAAGATTTTGAAAATCGGACCAAAAATAAAAAAGTCGATTTTTTGGGGTGGGGCCCTTTTTGACCCCTTATAGCAATGTAACGGTACAAGATACATCAAAACTGTTGTTACATTTTGTTGACAGAATTTATTGAGGAATACAAAATTAAACATTCTACAGATGTTTTGTCAATATACCCATTTTTGCCCTTTATGGCCCTTTTTTCTTAAACGGTAGGGGCCAGAAACCCCAAATGCAATACCAACCTTCCTTTAGTGGTTATAAACATCACTTCAAAATTTTATATATATATCGCCATAACATAATACGATCGCAAAAATTTTGCGGTCGTATAAAAAGTGGGGACACCAAAATCAATCCCTGCTATGGATTAATAGTAAGGAACATCAGTGCCAAATTTCAAAGCATTTGGTCAACCAGAACTAAAGTTATTGTGGATACGAATAGAACACTTGCATTTTATCCCTTTTGGGTTCCTAATTTCTAAGCAAACAAGAGACTCCTTCTCAGAGGCCTTAATCGTTCATCTGGTCCCTTCTTTATGGGGTCATCTGGCAATTTTGACCCAAAAGAGACTTTTGTAAAGCTCAATGAGCTAAAGATCTCAGTGCTTGATGTGCTCAAGCAATAGTTTATCTCTGTCTTTGACAGCCGTAATACCTGTAAGGGGTCGTTGACAACATAGACCCAATGAGGTTGTATTATAAAGAGCTTTATGAACTGAAGGCACAAGTTACTGGATGATTAAGCAAGCGACAGTTTTTCTCTACCTGTCATAGTTTTCATTTGTTTGGTCAAAAACATGAAAACTTTTTATCTTTTAAAGAGTTACAACCAAAATAATAATAACAATAATAACTTTATTAAGGCAACACAAGACTAAATGTCATGGCGATACAATAACAAATCACAAAACATATAAACATATATAAAGACATAATAACAATTTTGTAAGGGGTTATCTGACAACTCTGATACTTTTGTAGAATGAGGTCATCCAACAGATTTGTCTATCTGCAAAAGTATTCTTTCTATAGAGCAAAAAACAGATAAGCTCAACGAACAAGCAGGACAAAAATAATAGGTCTCCCATTAAATTAAAATTAAGACATTATTTGTAATTTTTAAATTTGTCAAATTTCTTATTCTTTAGACAGACAAATCCTCTGAAAGACTTACCCATAATCGGACACTTCTTAAATCAAGGCAACATGATAGTCTATATGTATCAACATGACAGATTCAGTAGATATAATTTACATGTCTGTGTCAAATGTGGTTTTAAATTTATACTTTACTTTTTTCATCATAACATTGAAATAAACTGGTATCAGATATTTGTCTGCAAGTGTACCAGGAAACAAAATACTGCCAATTCATTGATATTTTCGTGAGTATCATTTTCGTGGTTTATCCAAAACAGACATTTCGATAACCTCTTAAATTCGTGGTTTGTTCGTGATGCTTATGAGAATCAATGTAAAAATATCATGTTTTCTTGGTCGACTGCTACCCCCAAAAATAACGAAAAGTGGTAACATCTGAATAATAATAAATCCACAGTAAAGTAACATTGGACAAAACAGTATAAAATGATCTCAAAGTCAGCAGACTGCGACTCTTACAGGTGAAATATGAAATGCTCTTGAAGACTGATGCTTGTTTAACTGCATTATATCAAATATCCATGGTCTACCATTACTGCTTCATGTTAAACAGAGGTAAGAAAAAAATCACTATAAAATCTTGAGGTCAATAGACCATGACTGCAGGAGCATACAGATAAAACATCTTTGAAATGATCTGCTATTGATATAAATGCATCTGCATACCAAATATAGTGTCTGTTTACCATAACTTGCTTTGAAACAAGAGTTAACACTAAAGTATGTCTCTCCTGTCGGCACCATCAATACCTTGTTTTTCCTAAAAAATATGGCATCTAATGGGACATTAAATGATACCCTGCCACGATATAATATCAATAGTTCATAAAATTAGATTTTTCAAAGTGGCCAATCTCAAAATCTATTTTTCTGATCTTGCTGGAAATTTAACTTGACCTGTACTTTATAGCACTATATGGCTGTGCAAAATATCATTCAAATCCCTTGACACGTTTTTAGCTATCAGTTGGAAACTAAAAATAATCATGAAATTTGATTTTTTAAAGTGGCCTATCTCAAAAACTATTCTTCGGATCATGCTGGAAATCAAACTTGACCTGTATTTTATTGTACTAAATAGCTGTGCAAAATATAATTCAAATACCTTGACATGTTTTCATGTTATTGGTCAGAAACCTTCAGGGGACGGACGGACGGACAGACACCAAAAGAAATTGAGGGTATAACATAATACCTCGTCACTTCGTGTGACGGGGTATAAAAACTATCTAAGTCACCAAACCCAAAAATCAAGGTCAAAAGATGGGGATGCAACCGTGCTTAGCTACTGTTTTAGCATATGCATACCAAGTTTCATCAACATAAGACTTGTAGTTCTTGAGATATAGAAGTGCTCGTAAAACTTTAACATTGCTTAAAATTGTCAATGTCACTCTACCGAAAAATCAAGATCAAGGGTAAAGTTGGGGATGCAACTGTGTTAAGCTGCTACTGGGGCATATGCATACCTAGGTTCACCAACCTAAGACTTATAGTTCTTGAGACATGGAGGTGCTCATAAAACCTTAACATTCCGATTATTTGAATTGTATGCATTATTGTTTTAATCTTGGGCCAATTGCAAAACAGCGAGCAGCAACCACTGGTCACATTTAAAGCTAATGGCTATTCATTGTTGATTTATTTATGAAGATTGTCTAATTATGTAGATTTTTGTCATATACACTTTTTCCACATCTAATTACCTTCTTTTGGTATTTAATTAAATCTGTGTTGTATTTTGATCTAATATTGGTGTTTTTGAATTTTGGTACCTAGCAAAGAGATATCTATGGTTTTTTAATTGTGTGCATGAGTTTGATATTGTTGATGCTTAAAAGATGTTGAGTTAAATACTACTCTAGATTTTTGGACTTAAATATTCTGACTTCTGAAAATTTCATAACTTTGTTCAAATAGACAAAAAAAATAATTCTAAGTTGCAGATCCAGTGGACCGAATGCCTGTTTTCATCAAATTTGCTGATTTTTTTCCTATATGTTTAATATAAATTAATGCAAAATTTAACTGAACTGAACCAATTTTAACTGGATATTTCCAGGCCTATTTCTAAGAATGCAGATAAGCCAATATGTTGTTAGGTTAACAACATATTAAATTCCCTAGTGTGTGTATTTTTACCTAGCCAAAACATGTATGATGCTATTTGCAATCTTAGGAATATCCACAAGTATAAAGTCCTCATTACATTTGTACTTTAATACATGTACATCAGAAAAGCACAACAGAAGTTTTATTCACATATAGCACTATGCTCCGCCTCTATAGAGCTGTCAACTATCAGTCCTTTACCACACAGGTAATGATTTCAATAAAGCATCAGGTTACCATAGTGATCATTGCTGTGGTCCTGACATTCCAAGACATTTCTAGGAATTTTGTAATCCTTCTTGCCTCATATAACCTCTGATTTCAAGGTCTTTGGTAAGGATGTGTGCTACTGGCAGATTTAATATTTGTCTTGATGGTACTTGGGGCCTTTCCCATGCTTGGTGCTGAAAAATAAATGCACATTAAATCTTCAACTATACTATAATAAGGTATTGCATGTAATAGCTAATTTAAAGTCAAAGGCATCATTTAAACTTAAAAATTATTGGTTATTTCAGAACTGAACTAGAGGCTCCCAGGAGCCTGAATCGCTCACCTGGTCCTTCAGGCATAATGGTCTCTTCTTTAATGGGTCAAGTCCCAACTTAGACACAATGGAGACTTTCCTGAGGCTAAATGAGCTGAACATTAAAGCAAGCCCCACCTTTTCTCTATCTGCAATAGTTTTCATTCAATAGAGCAAAAAACATGAAAAAACACTATTTTGACCTTAAAAGGGCCATTACTCCTATAAGGGCTTATCTGACAACTTCACCCTATTGAGAATTTTGTAAAGCTTAATGAGCTAAACATTTAAGCAAGCAACACCTTTTCTCAATCTGCAACAGTTTTCATTCTATAGAGCAAAAACATGAAAAAACGCTATTTTTGACCTCAATAGGGCCATAACCCCTATTAGGGGTCATCAGACAACTTGGACCCAATGGAGACTTTTGTAGAGCTTAATGATCTGAACATTTAAGCAGTCAACAGCTTTTCTCTATCTGCAAAAGTTTTCATTCTATAGAGCAAAAACATGAAAAAACGCTATTTTTGACCTTAAAAGGGCCATAAGCCCTATTAGGGGTCATCTGACAACTTCGACCCAATGGAGACTTTTGTAGAGCTTAATGAACTGAACATTTTAGCAGGCAACAGCTTTTCTCTATCTGCAATAATTTTCATTCTATAGGGCAAAAACATGAAAAAACGCTATTTTTGACCTTAAAAGGGCCATAACCCCAATTAGGGGTCATCTGACAACTTCGACCCAATGTAGACTTTTGTAGAGCTTAATGAGCTGAACATTTTAGCAGGCAACAGCTTTTCTCTATCTGCAATAGTTTTCATTCTATAGGGCAAAAACATGAAAAAACGCTATTTTTGACCTTAAAAGGGCCATAACCCCTATTAGAGGTCATCTGACAACTTCGACCCAATGGAGACTTTTGTAGAGCTTAATGAACTGAACATTTAAGCAGACAACAGCTTTTCTCTATCTGCAATAATTTTCATTCTATAGGGCAAAAACATGAAAAAACGCTATTTTTGACCTTAAAAGGGCCATAACCCCTATTAGGGGTCATATGACAACTTCGACCCAATGGAGACTTTTGTAGAGCTTTTGATTCTGAAGAGCCGAAGATCCTTCAGATTTTTCCTATCTGTTCTAGTTTTCAAGTTATAAGTCTTTGAATGTGATTTTACCCTATGTTCTATTTTTAGTAACAGCGGCCATGTTTGTTATCAAATCATTAAGCCAAACACAATTTTTAAACATCATGCCCTGATTAATACTTGGACCAAGTTTTGAAAAATTCCATTCAGTGGTTTAAGAGAAGAAGATTTTTGAAAAAGTAACGGACGGACGACGGACGACGGACGACGGACGACGGACGGACGACGGACGAATGGCGATGACAATAGCTCACTTGACCCTTCGGGTCAGGTGAGCTAAAAATTGGGCATCTAATGGGACATTAAATGATACCCAGCCACGATATTCAACAATAGTTAAATATATTTGTATAATATACTGTATATACTATACATATATATAAAGACCGAAAAGAAACAAGTTATCTTTCTTAGACTAGAAAATTTCATCATTTTCAAATTTGGAAAATTTACAAAGTGGCAAATCTTCAATATTTTTTCCGGATCATCCTTAAAATTGAACTTGGCCTGTATTTTATTGTACTTAACAGCTCTGCAAAATATCATTAAAATGCCTTGACGCGTTTTCAAGTTATCATTCGGAAACTTCGGGGGACGGATGGACAGACACAGAAAAAACTAAGAGTATAACATAACACCTCACCACTTCGTGTGGCTGGGTATAAAAACAGTGAACTAACATTTGATTTGTTATTAGGATAAATTAGAACCTCTATGTTTTCTTGATGCATTATATTAAATGTCACATGAATTAAATGTGCTGTTAAAAAATGCAAATTATATTAAGGTTCATGGTTACACTTTGAATAAAATGGTAGATATTTGACCTATTTTTCTAGTCTATGTACGACTTAAACGACACATAGAAACAAAAAATAAAGTGTAGCAGCGCCTAGATATAATAAACTGTTAACACAGAGACATGTCTCGCCTGTCGCAACTGGACACAGTATAAAATGAAGTAAAAATCCTCCTTAAGTACATAAGTAAAAAGTAAAAAAGTGTAAAATCTCAAAGTCAGTAGACCGTAACTGCAGGATCATACAGGTGAAATCCTTTAAAAACTGACCTGTACTGATGCTGATGCAACTGCATACCAAATATCAATGGTGTAACATAACTGCTTCATGTTAAACAGACTTAAGAAAAAAGGTTAACCTCGGCCAAATCAGTGTAAAATTTCAAAGTCAGTAGACCGTGACTGCAGGAGCATACAGGTGAAATCCTCTTAAAACTGATCTGTACTGATGCTGATGCAACTGCATACCAAATATCAATGGTGTAACATAACTGCTTCATGTTAAACAGACTTAAGAAAAAAGGTTAACCTCGGCCAAATCAGTATAAAATTTCAAAGTCAGTAGACCGTGACTGCAGGAGCATACAGGTGAAATCCTTTTAAAACTGATCTGTACTGATGCTGATGCATCTGCATACCAAATATCAATGGTGTAATATAATTAGTTCACACAAAACAGACTTAAGAAAAAAGGTTAACCTCTGCCAAATCAGTGTAAAATTTCAAAGTCAGTAGACCGTGACTGCAGGAGCATACAGGTGAAATCCTCTTAAAACTGATCTGTACTGATGCTGATGCAACTGCATACCAAATATCAATGGTGTAACATAACTGCTTCATGTTAAACAGACTTAAGAAAAAAGGTTAACCTCTGCCAAATCAGTATAAAATTTCAAAGTCAGTAGACCGTGACTGCAGGAGCATACAGGTGAAATCCTTTTAAAACTGATCTGTACTGATGCTGATGCATCTGCATACCAAATATCAATGGTGTAACATAATTAGTTCACACAAAACAGACTTAAGCAAAAACTTTAACCAATTGTGGCCGCCGCCGCCGCCGCCGCCGCCGCCGCCGTCGCCGCCGGAATCACCATACCTAAGTCTCGCCTTTTGCGACATTCGTCGCAGGCGAGACAAAAATCGCCGATCATTTTCCTTTCCAGTTTACAAGATTACTTTTGTTGTTTTCTCTATTCATTTTCTTTCCGTTCAAATTGTCCCATAAATAAAGCATGAATTACCCCCAAGTAACCTTCCATAAAACCGATTGTGAGTAGATTTAATAACACCAATAATGAAATTACCTTGCACGTGGAGGCCAAATGACAGGGCATTGTTGATATTTGGCTATATTTGGGTAAACTGAAAACGCAAAGAAAATGCCGCGGCAAAACAGATCAAGTGTACACGTGCAAAATACTAAACGTTTATGCAAAAAAATATTTATCTAGACGCTGCTACGCCTTATGAAGCAATTGAATGTGTAGTTAAGGCTCCACATAGTCTAAACAAGAGGCTCCCAGGAGCCTGAATCGCTCACCTGGTCTTGATGTTGACCCTATACTTTTGTAGAGCTAAATGAGCTGAACATTTAAGCAAGCAACAGCTAATCTCTATCTGCAATAGTTTTCATTCTGTAGACCAAAAACATGAAAAATCACTTTTTTCAGGGGCCGTAACCCCTATAAGGGGTCATCTGACAACTTCGACCCTGTGAAGAATTTTGTAGAGCTAAATGAGCTGAACATTTAAGCAAGCAACAGCTAATCTCTATCTGCAATAGTTTCCATTCTGTAGGCCAAAAACATGAAAAATGGCTATTTTTCAGGGGCCGTAACCCCTATAAGGGGTCATCTGACAACTTCGACCCTATGAAGAATTTTGTAGAGCTAAATGGGCTGAACATTTAAGCAAGCAACAGCTAATCTCTATCTGCAATAGTTTTCATTCTGTAGGCCAAAAACATGAAAAATCACTTTTTTCAGGGGCCGTAACCCCTATAAGGGGTCATCTGACAACTTCGACCCTGTGGAGAATTTTGTAGAGCTAAATGAGCTGAACATTTAAGCAAGCAACAGCTAATCTCTATCTGCAATAGTTTTCATTCTGTAGGCCAAAAACATGAAAAATGGCTATTTTTCAGGGGCCGTAACCCCTATAAGGGGTCATCTGACAACTTCGACCCTATGAAGAATTTTGTAGAGCTAAATAGGCTGAACATTTAAGCAAGCAACAGCTAATCTCTATCTGCAATAGTTTTCATTCTGTAGGACAAAAACATGAAAAATCGCTATTTTTCAGGGGCCGTAACCCCTATAAGGGGTCATCTGACAACTTCGACCCTATGGAGAATTTTGTAAAGCTAAATGAGCTGAACATTTAAGCAAGCAACAACTTATCTCTATCTGCAATAGTTTTCATTCTGTAGGCCAAAAACATGAAAAATCGCTATTTTTCAGGGGTCGTAACCCCTATAAGGAGTCATCTGACAACTTCGACCCTATGGAGAATTTCGTAGAGCTAAATGAGCTGAACATTTAAGCAAGCAACAGCTAATCTCTATCTGCAATAGTTTTCATTCTGTAGGCCAAAAACATGAAAAATGGCTATTTTTCACCTTTAAGGGGCCGTAACCCCTATAAGGGGTCATCTGACAACTTCGACCCTATGGAGACTTTTGTAGAGTTAAATGAGCTGGACATTTAAGCAAGCAACAGCTAATCTCTATCTGCAATAGTTTTCATTCTGTAGGCCAAAAACATGAAAAAATGCTATTTTTCACCTTTAAAGGGCCGTAACCCCTATAAGGGGTCATCTGACAACTTTGACCAAATGGAGACTTCTGTAGAGCTTTTGATGCTGAATCAGCAGCGTGGCCTCAGATTTCCTCTATCTCTTATACTTTTTGATTTATAAGCCAAAAACAGTAGTTTGACCCCCCTGGTCTATTTTTAGTAACGGTGGCCATGTTTTTTGACAGATCAAAAATCAAAACACAAGTTTGGTGCAGGACACCCTAAGGATCATTCATACCAAGTTTCATTAAATTCTGTTCAGTGGTTTCAGAGGAGAAGATTTTTGAAAAATTGTTAACGGACGACAGACGACGACGACAGACGACGACAGACGACGACGACGGACGCCAAGTGATGGTAATAGCTCACATGGACCTTCGGTCCAGGTGAGCTAAAAAGACGTAAAATATCGATCATTTTTTCCGTAGTGTAAAGAGGAACCTTAAAATGATATAGGGGATAATCACTACACTGTTGACATGAGATTGTCATTGTTTATGTTACTTTGCAAAGATTCTTTCTGTTCAACTTAATTCTCCATAGTAAGAGAAGAAAGCTTTGCATTTGTAACATATACTGACACTGTTCTACAGAGAAAAATATAAAAACTGACCCCTTCTGATGACTTTGTTTGGTATAGACAAGTGTTGGATTTGTTTAGGTTTGAAATGTAAATAGTATAAAGAAAGGACTGGAACATCAGTCTGGTTAAGACAGGTTTTTTGTATATTAAGGGTTCACATAAGACAGGTCTTTGTGTATTAAGGGTTCACATAACACAGGTCTTTGTGTATTAAGGGTTCACATAAGACAGGTTTTTGTGTATTAAGGGTTCAGGCAGGAGGTTTTTGTGAATTAAGGGTTCACATACATGTAAGACATTTTTATCTGTAATCAAGTATAGTCTTAATCATTAGAGTTTTACCATTGCCTTACATGGTTTAGGTTGTTGCTGCTGTGTCATTTGTTGTGTGTCTGGTCGTCTTACAGATTTTAACCCTTTACCAAACATCATGGCCGATATCATTGCATTAGTGTCTGCTGAGGAATAAGTCTGGGCCATCTGTGCTTTCTGGTCTGAAATAAGAAACAAGATCAATGAATGTCTTGACCTGTTTCGCATCAAAGAAAGACAGAGATTTAACATGATAAAAGAAGTTTGAACAAAATCTGTATAAGTCAAAAATGGATAGGTTCATCAAACAAGATAAAGGGAAGTAATACAACAGATCTATCTAGAATTGAGTCTGGAGATAAGGAATCTCATGTAAATGCTGCATACCACATATCAAGAGCCTGTGGTTAGTAGTAGCTAAAAAAGGTTACAAAAATGATTTCCTCTTCAACTGTGACCCCCACATTCACCTTTTAATAATAGATTTTGTCCTTAATGAAATCGAATCCAATTGATTTTGTCATGAGTTTTTTCTTTGCATTAAAAATTGCTGTTGATTTTATAAACTCTCTCTAAGGACTTATATTGATCTCAATTTCAGATTATTTTTTAAAGATTTACACTTCTTGGTGTTGTCATTAGTTTACAAAATGTTTTTTAATGCATACAACTTACTTGCTTCACTTTCCAATTCTTCTTTGTTGGAATTTATAATATCTAACAAATTACTGGTAATCTTGTTCATAGCATTTAGTTGTTTCTTAAAATAAAAAGACGCCAAAATAATTTCAACACAGGGTTTTAAAGCATCTTGAGATCTCATTGAATGATTACTTGCCCTACCAAAAACATTAACAAATGATTCATTTCATTTAGTTTTAAGTTTTAAATTTTCCTTTATCTTTTAATTGGTATTCTACTTATTTTAGAGTTTTTTTCAAAGAAAAGTAACTGTGTGAAAGCAAACACATTTCTCATATCAGACTATCAAAGGAAGGTGTACTAGCCTTTATTTCAAAACCTTCCTTCTCATCCTTTGGCTCAAACTTGATTTATTGGTAGTATGGGATAAATTACATGCAAATCAACAGGAAGTAGATGTGTGATAGCTTACCTGTGCCATATCAGCAGGTAGGGTAGCAGCTTTCTGAATAACGACCTGAACTTTCTCCTCAACATCTGGCTCTGGTTTTGTTCGCAAGTAATCTGGGACAACTTCATGATTAAAACATAGAACTCGTCCCTCTGTCAATTTCTGCATAAAGAATATTATATGTAAATTTGTATTGTTTGATTGTTCTTTAACATACACTTTAACTTTGACAAAAGCTAGTATGTCTCTTGAGAATAGAGAGTGATATACATTTTGGAAAATTGAAGGAAATATTAAAGCTTTTGAAAACCTGAACATACAACATGTCAAACGCATACATGAAAACATCTGTACATTATTTAAAGTTTCATGATATATCTCCTCCATGGAAAAAAATTACTTTAAACTTAAGGTAAGTAGATTTGGAAGTAATGAACAGAAAAACCATCAAATTGAAACACTACATGTATATGAAAATCTTGTCTTGAAGACAAAAAATTTCAATTTAAACAAGAATATGTCCAAAAGACATAATGCCTCATCTCGCAGCATTTGGAATGGACGGACCAAAGGACCCTAACACTATGGCCCCCTACTTTCCTAGATGGGGCATTAAAAAACAAAATCATTTCATACCTCAAGTTCTGGATCCCTGTCTGGTCTGAGAGCTAGAGGTAACAGTAGATGATTTCTAAGATTAGGTGATCTGTCATTTTTTAGCTCTTTACCAAGACTGTTCAGCTGTCCAGAGATCAATGCAAAGTTGTCTAGCACTGATGGCCTACAAAATAAATTGATGTTAAAATACGCAACGGAAGGGAGCGATAATGGTAGAAATGTCGATAAATTTGTAGTACTATGAGCTGAATTTTCTTCAATGTCCTGTTTAACACGCTAGTTTTCCCGAATGTTCAGCGTCTTTTTAACGGTTTTTTCTTTGAAATTTCAGATGTTGTTAAACGCACATCTGACCCACAAGAAAAGCTAGCTTGATTTTTTTTAATCTGAATTTATTCAATCCATCACATTATATAAATTTTATAGATTTATCATGTTTATTGTAGCTTTAAAAATATATAAAGATATGTTTTAACTTTGGGAGCGTCGCAGGTTAAACCTGCCTCACATTGTATGATAAGGTTTTGGGTTACATATACCCAGTACATGCATGATTAATTCTTGATAATTTTAGATCTTTTAAATGTCAAAGTAAATGTACATTACTGGTTGAGATGGCTGATATTTAGGTTTAAACAAGAGGCTCCCAGGAGCCTGAATCGCTCACCTGACAAATGTGCCTGAAGTAAAGGTTATAAGGCAAAATCTATTTAAAGTTGAAAGGGTCATAAGATTAATAAGGGGGTCATCTGACAATATGGTGGATCTAAAGGTGCTGATCATTTTTGTTCTCAATCAAAATCTAAAAATCTGTCACCCTTTTTGAGTTATTTGCAAAAAAATGCAGTTTAACCTAATGTTCTATTTTTAGCCACAGCGGCCATGTTTTACAACCAATCAAAAATCACCACTACAGTTCTATACACCTAATCATAATAAGCAATAATACCAAGTTTGGTTCCATTTGGACTTAAAGTGTCAGAGGAGTTAACATTTTCAATATATGGAAATGCAGTTAAAATGCTCAATTTTGACATTCCAAGGGCAATAACTCCTCAAAGGAAAGGTCCTACAACGTTGACCCTGTTACAAATTTTGTAGATCTTGATGAGCTAAACAAAATGCAATTTAAATTTCTCAAATATCTTGTATAGTTTTCAAGATATTGAGCTAAACAGGTGCAAAATTTGCAAGAAAATCCACAAAAAGGGCAATAACTCCTAGGCTACATGGGTTGTTGGATTTTCTTCAAAATTTCAGAGCTGGTAGATCTTGAGGTGCTGATCACTTTTGTTCCCAATCAAAATTTTAAAATCTGTCACCGTTTTCGAGTTATTTGCAAAAAACTGCCATTTACCCCTATGTTCTATTTTTAGCCACAGCGGCCATGTTTTACGACCAATAAAAAATCACCACATCAATTCTATACACCTAATGCTAATAAACAACTATACCAAGTTTGGTTCCATTTGGACTTAAAGTGTCAGAGGAGTTAACGTTTTCAATGTAATAAGGATATGTTGTTAAAATGCTAAATTTTGACGTTCTAAGGGCAATAACTCCTCAAAGGAAAGGTCCTACAACGTTGACCCTATTACATATTTTGTAGATCTTGATGTGCTTAACAATATGCAATTTAAATTTCTCAAATATCTTGTATAGTTTTCAAGATATTGAGCTAAACAGGTGCAAAACTTGCCAAAAATCCACAAAAAGGGCAATAACTCCTACATGGATTGTTGGATTTTCTTCAAAATTTCAGAGCTGGTAGATCTTCAGGTGCTGATCACTTTTGTTCCCAATCAAAATTTTGAAATCTGTCACCGTTTGAGAGTTATTTGCAAAAAACTGCCATTTACCCATATGTTCTATTTTTAGCCACAGCGGCCATGTTTTACAACCAATCAAAAATCCCCACATCAGTTCTATACACCTAATGCTAATAAACAACTATACCAAGTTTGGTTCCATTTGGACTTAAAGTGTCAGAGGAGTTAACGTTTTCAATGTAATGAGGAAATGCTGTTAAAATGCTAAATTTTGACGTTCTAAGGGCAATAACTCCTAAAAGGAAAGGTCCTACAACGTTGACCCTGTTCCATATTTTGTAGATCTTGATGTGCTTAACAATATGCAATTTAAATTTCTTAAATACCTAGTATAGTTTTCAAGATATTGAGCTAAACAGGTGCAAAATTTGCAAAAAATCCACAAAAAGGGCAATAACTCCTACATGGGTCATTGGATTTTCTTCAAAATTTCAGGGTAGGTAGATCTTGAGGTGCTGATCACTTTTACCCAAGCCAGAATTTTGATATCTGTAGCCGTTTTTGAGTTATTTGCAAAAAACTGCATTTTACCCCTATGTTCTATTTTTAGCCATGGCGGCCATGTTTTACGACGAATCAAAAATCCCCACATCAGTTCTAAGCACCGAATGCTAATGAACAACCATACCAAGTTTGGTTGCAATTGGACTTATGGTGTCAGAGGAGTTAACGTTTTAAAAAGTTTACGGACGACGGACGACGGACGACAGACGACGGACGACGGACGACAGACGACGGACGGACGACGGACGCCAAGTGATGACAATAGCTCACATGACCCTTCGGGTCAGGTGAGCTAAAAAGTCAAATGATAAGCATTTACAATATTACAGAAAAAATGTGGCTATAAGCCATTTAATATAAAACTGGAACCAAAAAAAGCTTGTACTGTTTAGGTATACCAATTCAAAGTCTGGTACTCATTCTCCAACTTGAAGATGAATGCAGCTAAAGAATTCTTAATGTCCTGAACTCTCTGTATAAGGGCATTAACTGTTGACTCGAGTTGTTTTTCTTCCTTCTGAAATGAGGAAAATACATCTTTAAATGAAATTCTAATATGGGTCCCCGGAAAGAACAATAGAAACCATGACGACAAGCCATGTTTAAATTCCAATAAAACACGGGTCAACGTCACAGTTCATTTTGCGACGTCATTATATGATTTTACGCTGAAATTGCCGACGTCATAAAGGATCATTTGCACATAAACGTAGCAAGAAACAACAAAATGGCTTCTGTAGCATTGTACACTATAGGTCTTTGAAAACACAAAATTGTCATATTAGAATAGAAATAATTCATGTCTGGCCGTGGGTTATTTTCGATTTAATAATGGGCACCCATGGTTAAATCTCCAATAAACCACGGGCGGCCATGAATTATTTCTTAATTAATATTGTGAGTTCGATCCTCGCTGAGGGCACTCAAAAATCAAAATCTGTTTGTCAGATGATTTTCAGGGTTGAAATTACAGTAACATTGTTTGATTATATTCTAGACATTCATATATATTATCATGAGTTGGTTCAATATAAGATGACAAAGTATAACAGTAAAAATATTATTAATGTTTAATTTATAATATTGACTCACAATAAGAGGCCAGTTCCTATATTTACAATAAAATTTATCAAAAAGAATTAACCATTACTAATGGTGTGTGGCTTTGAAAATGCCAAGCCTTTTGGCTCCAACGACTTTCTGAAGCAAGGAGTTCCATTCCTTTATAGTTCAAGGTAGGATTATTCTACATTTGGTATTTATCATGTGACATGTTGATCTGTTTTACATTATTTTTTTTAAATGTTTGGTGTGTTTTTTACACTATTATTTAACAAGAGGCTCCCAGGAGCCTAAATCGCTCACCTGGTCTTGATGTTGACCCTATACTTTTGTAGAGCTAAATGAGCTGAACATTTAAGCAAGCAACAGCTTTTCTCTACCTTCAATAGTTTTCATTCTATAGGCCAAAAACACCATTTTTCACCTATAAGGGGTCATAACCCCTATAAGGAGTCATCTGACAACTTCGACCCTATGGAGACTTTTGTAGAGCTAAATGAGCTGAACATTTAAGCAAGCAACAGCTAATCTCTATCTGCAAAAGTTTTCATTCTGTAGGCCAAAAACATGAAAAATGACTTTTTTCAGGGGCCATAACCCCTATAAGGGGTCATCTGACAACTTCGACCCTATGGAGAATTTTGTAGAGCTCAATGAGCTGAACATTTAAGCAAGCAACAGCTAATCTCTATCTGCAATAGTTTTCATTCTGTAGGCCAAAAACATGAAAAATCTTTATTTTTCAAGGGACGTAACCCCTATAAGGGGTCATCTGACAACTTCGATCCTATGGAGAATTTTGTAGAGCTAAATGAGCTGAACATTTAAGCAAGCAACAGCTAATCTCTATCTGCAATAGTTTTCATTCTGTAGGACAAAAACATCAAAAATCGCTATTTTTCAGGGGTCGTAACCCCTATAAGGGATCATCTGACAACTTCGACCTTATGGAGAATTTTGTAGAGCTAAATGAGCTAAACATTTATGCAAGCAACAGCTAATCTCTATCTGCAATAGTTTTCATTCTGTAGGCCAAAAACATAAAAAATGGCTATTTTTCACCTTTAAAGGGCCGTAACCCCTATAAGGGCTCATTTGACAACTTCGACCCTATGAAGACTTTTGTAGAGTTAAATGAGCTGAACATTTTAGCAAGCAACAGCTAATCTCTATCTGCAATGTTTTCATTCTGTAGGCCAAAAACATGAAAAAATGCTATTTTTCACCTTTAAGGGGCCGTAACCCCTATAAGGGGTCATCTGACAACTTTGACCAAATGGAGACTTTTGTAGAGCTTTTGATGCTGAATCAGTAACGTGGCCTCAGATTTCCTCTATCTCTTATACTTTTTGATTTATAAGCCAAAAACAGTAGTCTGACCCCCCTGGTCTATTTTTAGTAACGGTGGCCATCTTTTTTGACGGATCAAAAATTGAAACACAAGTTTGGTGCAGGACACCCTAAGGATCATTCATACCAAGTTTCATTAAATTCTGTTCAGTAGTTTCAGAGGAGAAGATTTTTGAAAAATTGTTAACAGACGACGACGAGGGACGCCAAGTGATGGTAATAGCTCACGTGGACCTTCGGTCCAGGTGAGCTAATAAAAATGGTATTTTAATATTTTCTTTAATATCTTTCTTCATGTTCTTGTTGTCTAGTAGATTTAAAATATTAATGTTAAATTTATCCCTTTGACTTTTGAGAGCTTTGCATTGTAAACATGATTTATAAATGTGTTTTTAATATCTGATTCAGTAACATATTGATTCCTGACTTATTGTCTGGTGTAACAATATGATCAAATATGACAAATAAAAAGTTCATTTTATCTGTTTTATCATGTTTATATCATTCTTGACTATTCTAGCACCATCTGGGACCCATACCACCAAAAAATATTTATAAACAAACTTGAAGCCGTGCATGAAGCAGGTGCTCTGCAACAACTTGTGTCAAGCACTTAATGTTGCTGAGAATTTGTTAAATAAAGAAATTAAGGAAAGTGCAATGAACAGACGTAGGTGAATAAATCTATGTACATGAGATGAAGGTAACTTAATGGAGGGTGGAGAGAACAGCTGGTGTCCCCTGTTCTCTGAAGATATCGAGAGAGAAAGAGAGTATTATTGTAACTGGTAGGAGGTTCCATTGAGTAATAGTGTGAGGGAAGAAAGAATATCTGTACGAGTCCTTGGATGTTTGCATTGTATGTGTCTGAAAGAAAGTGGTGCTGCCTAGTTCTAGATAATCTCGTAGCTCGGGTGAAATTGTTTGATTGGCCTCCTTAGAGGAGGCCAATCAAAAAATTTTCACCGGAGCTAACATCTCAACAAGATTAAGTTCTAGAGTCTGATGGAATGAGAATTGTGCTGGTTTGAATGGCAACAAGTTGATGTGTGATCTTGTACATTATAACTAGACGTGTTCTCAATCTGCGTTCATAAAGCTGTGGCCAGTTTAATTTTTTCATCATTGAACTTGAAGATACACTGCTGGTGTTGTGGACTTGTGGTATCAATTACAAGCATACGGTGCTGTCCTTCTTGGTACCATTTCTTTCTTCGAGATAGATTCAGTAGTGTGGGGGTACTAGACTGAGCAGGAGTACTCAAATTTGGTATGGATTAGTGCTTGGTATGATTGGCTTTTGATGTGTTAGGTTCCTTAAAAAGTTTTGAGAAATGAGGGGGGGCGAGAGGGGGTCTCATCCCGATTTCCCGGTTTTAATTTCAGAAAATCCCGAAATCCCGGACATATTTTGTTAAAAATCCCGATCTCGATAAATTTGTTTTCAAACTTTAATGTTTACAGTTTTAATGCATACGATTTAAAGTAAAACGTCTCGGGTATGATTGAAAGTGACTAGTCTTTCATGTATTATCAATATGACCGTGACGTAAATCTGCATAGAAGCAATTTTTGTTCTCATTAATCTTCGGTAGCCAGTCAGAAATTGGCCAAATTCCAGTTAAAGTCAATACAAGAACCTATATGACTAGCACTGTAATCGTTGTGCAACGAAGAGACATTTGAATCTATTGAGTCACCATTTCGATTTGGTGACTTTCTCCATCTCATATATCCCCAGGAGCTTGAGATAAAGGACACAACGGATTCTAGGAAGTCTGCTTCATATTTAGATCTACATCTAGAAATTGACTCTCAAGGAAGACTTTCAACAAGACTCTATGACAAACGTGATGACTTCAACTTTCCAATCGTCAACTTTCCCTTCTTGTGTAGCAACATTCCGTCCACACCAGCTTATGGAGTTTACGTATCTCAATTGATTCGTTACTCCAGAGCGTGCGGGACTTACATCGATTTCCTCAGCAGAGCGACATGTCTGACGCAAAAATTGCTCACACAGGGTTATGTTGCTCCTCGGTTACTGTCTTCACTCAAGAAATTTTACGGAAGACTTCATGCACTTATAGACAAATATGGGATTTCGATCTTTCAGATTAGTGCAGATGTTGGTTTGTCATAGGGTTTTTGTTTTGTCTTCCTTTACCGGATTTGACACGTTGAATGGACTATTGGCAACGCGACGGGTGTGCTATAGCAAACAGGAACTGCTTACTCTTCTTGAGCACCTGAGTTCACTTTTGTTTCGACTGGAGTTCGCGTTGTTGATTGATATTCAGTTATTTTGTGTTTCAATGTTTTACATGTTGTCTGTTTTTGTCCCGTTCTTGTTAGTGTTTACTGGTTTTGTCTCTGCCCTTTCGGACTTTTGACATTCGGATACCCCATTGGTACATCTGCTTCTTCCAAAACCACTGTACCAAGTTACAGACAAAAAAAGAACTACAAATGTCACTTAAGAGATTTGTAGTCGAAACACTGTTAAAATACATTATAAAATTTAAAAAAAATACTTATTAGGATAAATGAGTATGCCCAGGGCAGTATTTAGTACCTTAACTGCTCTGTGCAACTATACAAACAAATTTTTCAGGATTTCCAAGGCTAAGCCACCAGACTGTTCTTGTGACAAATCCCCATTCAAATATAGTCCCTCTGCCCATGCCAGTACTGGGGACCTCAATATCATGGAAAATGACAGGCTCTGCGATGTTTTTGCCAAAATATTGCGAGCCTAGAACAATCAACTGGACCAATAAATTCAAATAGACAACACTGAGATGTGGAATAAGTGTACGCGACACAGGTCATATAAAAAGCAGTAATTTAGAAAAACCACAGTAAAAAACCGCCAGCCTTCAACAAGGCCAGAAGGCACTGCTCGCCGTTTTGCAATCGGCCCAAGGTCTAAATAAAATGTATATAATTAAAATCCAGTCCTGAAATAGTCAAAGATAGACCCCCTTCTTAGACAAAGAAGACAAAGCACCAAAAAGACGAGAACAAACAAAAGCTTTGTCAAAGATCCCCAACTTAGGACAGGCACATTTAAAAACAAATATGGATTTAGTTGAAGACTAAAATATACCAGAAAATGGACCAAACATGAACATAAAAATGAAGTGACGTTCTTTCTGAATGGATAAAATCTATGAGGTCGTTGGTTTTGAAAAGAATTACCTCTTTAAAAGCCTCGATGAGCACCAAGGTAATATTCATTTTCAACAACCCTGATGTTGCTAAGACATTGTCCACTTTACATGATAAATATGTTGTCGTTCCTGCAAATAAATCACTTAACAACATATTTTTTTTTGCAAAAAAAACCCTAAACACTATATTGACTGTTTAACAGCTGAATTAGGGATTAGTTGTACCATCAAAGGCACCACATATGCAGCAAAAACATTGACCAACACTGTCAAAGGAGGAGATAGTTAACAATCATAATTCTGTCATTTCTTCCTCTGGCCTTTCTGTTGACGAAAGGAGCATTCCATCCTCGTATTGGATTCCGAAATTACACAAAAATCCATACAAGCAACGTCATCCAAGTGTGCATGATTGTACTAAAGCTCTTTCAGTTTTGATAATATCAATCCCCTCAAAAGTATTTCGATTGTTGTTACTCTACAAATGGCGTCAATCAAATGTGGATTTACAAAAATTCAAAAAACTGATGGAAATTCTCCACTATAAGTCTTGATTTATCCATATTATACACTTCAATTCCACACCCACAATTGAAATCCCGTTTGGCAGAGTTGATTCAACGTACCTATTTCAAAAAGAACGGAAAACTCAGGTCCACATTTCTGGTAATCGATTATAAAAAGACTTATTTTGTCATCCATGAGTCAATTTACAGATTTAAATAATTAAATGCTCAACTTACTTATCGGCAACATATTTGTACAGTTTGGTGTAGTGTTATTCAGAACATCCCAATGGGTATGAATTGTGCACCACTGCTTGTCGATTTGTTTCTTCATTCATATAACACGGGCATCTTACAATCACTTCTAGACAAAAAGAATCGCAAACTTAATTGCTTTATTAGAATTTCGTTATGTAACATCGATGACGTCCTTTCACTAAGCGATCCTCGGTTAGGTATATTTACATCCTATATATCCCTAGGAACTTGAGATAAAGGACACTATACAGATCCTAGGAGGCCCGCTTTATATTTGGAGTTACACGATCTTACATGTACTCTGATCTGGATCTACTTTGTTTCTGGATGCGATTCTGATTGAGGCATAATGAAAATGTCACTTTTATCTGTCCGATGTACATTTTTTTGTCAATCCCGTTATAATTCAACATAAAAATCCCGATTTCCCGTGGCTAAAAATGTGATAATCCCATATCCCGATGTTTTTCTATCCCGAATTCCCGGTCTTTAAACAAGGCAATCCCGAAATCCCGTTGCTAAAATCGGCCGATCCCGGCGTCCCGAAAATGGTCTCGCCCCCCCCCAGAAATCCTAGTGATTTATTTGCTTTTTAAGTGATGTCAGAGATGCGTTGGCTTGAGACAAAACAAGTACTCAGCTTCAAATATGATTGACCACCCTACTTTTAGTTTTCAACAGACTGAATTGTGCTAGCTGCATTAAAATTTAAAAGACGGCATTTTATTTTGTACCTGCATTTTCATCAATTTATAAACAGGAAGTGTTATTTTAATTCACGCATGCGTATACTGCTTAAATTTTAACAAAGGTTTCAGCCATTTTATCGTGGTTTGCAACAAACAGGAAGAAAGGGTAATTTCTTATTCTGTTCTGCACTTTCTCTGTCTTCAGTTTCGATATTCTAACACTCTGGGTGTCCATTCTTTCTGCAAGAACCAACCAATGTACCCAACTCCATTGAATAATTCTTATTTTTCATTGGTGGGTAGGTCAGTAGTTGATTGGGCGCTGATTCCGACTAATTTATTGGTCCACTTTTCAACCCAATCTCCAATGATATTACATTCGTCTTCTGATCATTTCATTGATGATTATTAGGCCAATACACAAAAACTCATAAAAAGAATAATATTAGAACTTATTTTCATGTGTTTGTATGCCAAATTTATTGGGCATGAACATTTTGTAGCATCCATTTTTTTTTTCATTCTAAAAATAGATTTTCCATATAGCTGACTTCCTTCATGGTTTTTAATGATTTTCTAGACCCTGAATTTAAAGAGTAGAAGTAAGTTGATTTAATTTTACTTTGTTAGGGTGAAATACATGTACCCGGGTAATTTTGTATTTTGTATGACAATATACCAATACCAAAATTTTTAATATGGAGTAGGCATTGCCTAAATGCGAGCATAGCTAAAAGGGACTACGTTTTTTTGTTCTAAATGTCGACATTCAGGGATATCGCTATCATTTAATTTCCAATATTTCCATTTGCTTATTTTGGGGCGAGATGGTATGGGGCGATTAAGCTTCGAGACACGTTAGTTTCGTACGTGCATATAACCAAGACCAAACGAGCAGCTTATGTGTATTTATTATTTTAAGAATATTATTTTCTTGTAAAAAACGCAATTTATTATTTTTTAAGCATTATTTCTTTTCTTATAAATTATTTTAACATTCACTCCGGACCTGTAAAAATAATAACCCTTTCCGGACCATAAAAAATCTAAATCAGCATTAGCAAATTTCTCGCGGAAACAAATACCGTAGAGCTCTCCGCTCGAGCGGGCACTTCGTGCCCGCTTGCGAGCTATGCTCGCTATTATTCAAATATATTAGGTCCCCATTAGGGCAATACACTTACATATATATTGTCATATAACAGTCATGATTGAAACAATGCTAACATTACAGTACATAAACAAGTACATGTATAATGAATATATAAAATTGACTGTGACCAAGCTACTCTATCAAATACGCCCCCCTTTTATTGAACTCTGCCCCTTAAGTCCATCAATTACAAAATTTCAGAGACTGGAAAGCGGTCAATCAGCAAAAATGAAAAATTGAATTTATTGCTTATGTAAAACAGTAATGAAAAATAGCTCAGAACCGACAGCCCATCTTATAGTTGTTTGGTCCTGTCAATTTTAGTAACTTTTTTATCACAATTAATCTTAATACAATATTTCAAAATCATGGATTCAGTCCTGTGAATGCCAAATCCTTAATTCCATGACTGCTACTTTTGCTAAGAGTCAGGCAGACACAATTAATAGTGTGTCGCGATAACAAATACACACACAAAAATTCAATAGAATTAAGTAAAGCAACCCTAGTAAATTTTGCTTTAAATTTAATTATTATCTTAAGTTTAGTAGATATTACAAGTCAAAATTTAGTTACAAAATATAGTAGAAAGTGTGGTAAAATGAATTCATCTTTACCCCAAAATCTAAAATTGGAAAATCAAATTCAGGGGTTCAAATGAGCACTGGTCCAAGGTCAAGGACCTTCAATTTTTGAACCAGGACTTCGGGTTTTGAAATTATGTTTACAAAAGTCCTGGAGCTCTATTTATCTACAATTACTCTTGTTGAGGGACTTTTTATCTAGAACTTAAAAAAAGTCCTGGACATTTGCTCTCAAATGTTAATTTGAACCCCTGAAATTATTAATGTGCAACCTCCTGCCTGATCCATACAACTCGTCCGATTTAACTATGGACTTTCAATTGTAGTGTAAAGTGAAGTGTGCAAACACAACAATGAAAATTTACGTTGTCATGAACAAAGCCAGTCATTAACAAAAACCACAAATAGTTACATTTGATCACATAAAAAATACATTGTATGAATGGGTCGTGCAAACATTAAATCTAATTGGATATTGATGAATAGTCTGGCTGACGTTGGTTTTTTCTTACTGTGACGATTTGCGGTTTTTGTTACCGATTGGCTTGTTTATGAAGACGGGTTGTATGTGGAATATAGTACTTCGAATCATACAACAGATGATAAATGATAGAAATAACCCAAGGGTTTAAACATGTGGTCTGCAGCTCAGAATTTGAATGGCCATTTGTTTATGAAGATAAACATAATTTGTCTACAATGTTGCTTTCAACTTTTAAGAGATGAAATTTACATAGAATGCAATAGGAAAACCATAAATAGGGGGAATAACTCATAGAATTTTTTCCATTTCAAATTATTCTGTTTTATTTCTCTAAGTTTAGAATAATTTTGAAAAACAAATTTAATTTTCAGCAAAGAAATTTTATCTTATTTCAGACACAATCAGTTCCATACATGCTATTAGAGCCTGTATGTTGTTTTTTTCTTTCTTTAGAAATTCTGACTTACATGCTTATCATGCTTACATGTATAAATAGAATTAATCTACGTGTATTTCGTTTTTGTTCATTCAAACAGCCATGGATTACCCGACATCTGGACAGTCCCCTAATTCTGCCACTATCAGTGGAGAAGCAGCAGCTATGCTTAATACATTCTGGCCAGAGGCTTTGAAGGAAATCAGAGCTTTAAAGCATGTAAGTAAAGCTTAAAACCATGGTAGAAAATACCTTATGAATGCAATTATAACAACTTATTTAAAAAATGGTATGAATTAAAACAAAGTTTCAAGTACATTTTGAACATTGTACATGTTTTATGTGAAAAGTCTTTTTAACTTTTAACATGTTTAATTCATGTATGTTCAAATACTCAAATCATATTGAATTTAAGAATTCATAACCATAACCAAGCTGTTGCATTGTTACAGTCAGATAAACATTGGTAGATAATATAAAAATATTCATATCTGAAAATGTAACAGCTTATTTACCTAGTAGATTGACAGAAGTAAAGAATTACATGAACGGTACATGTAGGGCTGTCATGTTTTGATGAGCCCTTTGTGTGAAATTTTCTAAAAAAATTGAAAGATAGAAAGATCAAAGAAAAATCAGAATTTTTTGCAAGATGCGTGATTCTTACATAACTTGCTTTAAAATTAACAGGTCTGCAGTGTTTGCGAAAGTTGAAAATTCCTTGTCTGACCAATAACAAAGGTCTTCAGGACCGACTGAACATTTTAATTGTAAATTTGACCAAATTCACCGGACCGAAGGCTAATTTGTAATTTTTTCACTGGACAGATCAGGCAGTCAGGCACATTTCCTGAAGGCTGGGTCTGTGCATGTACCAATCAGGTCATTTGTTTTGTGAAAAGTCCAGAAAAAAGCACAAAATCTGTTGTAACAAAAGAAAACAACACAAAGAAGCACACACACAAAACAACCACACTGAAATCACAAATGCAGACTAGAATTGTCACAATTGTGGCAACTGTGAACTCGTGTGCCACAGAAGGGTGTTTGAAATTTATATTGACAGGTCTGTACATGTTCAAATTTAAATTCCTTTTAATTATTCATGTAACAATGTTTTTTAAGGATGACTTTAAGCAACAGATACTCCCTTTAGCAAGAATCAAGAAAATTATGAAACTAGATGAAGATGTAAAGGTATACAATATCTGCATATGAAAAAAAATCACATTTTTAGTGCACATCCACATGGTTCTATAGAATCCAAAGATTTTATATGATATTTGGATCTAGATCAATAATTTAACAAATTCATTTTAGTACATGTATGCAATGTTGGTTTTTTGTTGTAGTTTTTAAACATGTATCATTTATAATAAGACTTCATTGTATCTGAACAAAAACAAGAACGTAAAAAGAAAATCTTCTCCAGCCACCAGTAAATGGAGAAGGAATTTCAAAAGATCAAATTTACATGATTTTGCAAATTTGTGTTTAAAGTCTTTGAATCCTCTAAAAATGATAATGATAACTGATTTGACTCTCCTAGTCTTCATGTATAAAGTTTGTCTTTGATAATAGTTTTATATCTGAAGAGTCCTAGTAGATAATTTCTTTGCTTCTATACTTTACCTTTTTTCTTATTGAATAGATGATCAGTGCAGAAGCACCAGTGCTGTTTGCCAAAGCAGCTGAAATCTTTATAAGTGAACTATCTTTGAGGGCTTGGATACACACAGAAGACAATAAAAGGAGAACTCTACAGGTAGGTAGTGGTATTTATTTAATGAAAAAAATTGGTTCATTGACAATCAAAAAAGTGACACATTTTGTACATGTGACAAAGCATATGTTGATAAATGTTCATTACCCGGTTTTTGAAATAAACTGTATGAATTTGTATTTTCAAAATCTATGTAGTGTATTTACCAAACTTTGTACACAAATGCATTAATAGCTTAATCCAAACAGCAATTCAGAACAGTAAGAGATGTAGCAAATGTATGTGAAGTTACATGTAAATATCCATATCCGGGGCGTCAGACTGAGGGCTGCCAGTCTTCTGATTTTCATGGTTTTTTAATTTTACCGAATTCAGCTCTATATTTTACAAATGAATATAACATGAAATATTACAGATGTAATTAAAAATCTGCATTCAAAATGTCTTTGCTAACACTCAATTTCCCTGTATTTCATACATTTTTATTGTTTCCACAGAGATGCAGATAATTGTCGGACCTGTCAGACAAATGGGGCAAAATTTCAGCAGGTCTGGCAAGTGAAACCATTGTGCAGGACCTCAGTCTGGCAAAGTTTTGAAAAAGTTAGACTTATACAAGTTGAAAGGTCTGGCAAAACTTTTTTAGGTCCGGCAAATTTAACTATCTTGTTGGACCAAATGTCTGACAGAATAGAATAGTTATCTGCATCTCTGTTTTCGTATGAAATATGTTTAACACTGAGTTTTATAATAGACAATTATCTGTTTTTGTTCAACAGAGAAATGACATAGCAATGGCGATATCAAAATTTGACCAGTTTGATTTTCTGATTGACATTGTACCTAGAGATGAACTCAAACCATCAAAAAGACAGGTAAAGATGCTTAAAATATCAAAAATGTATCAAAATTCATAAAACATCTCAAATTGAGATTTCTTCATTTTCAAATCTCACAAGAAATTCCTGTACTGAGATACATGTATTCATTACTTTTATATAGGAAAAACTCATTTTGAGGTATTTTTGAAAAGTTTGGTAAAATTTGATTTAAATAGTCTAATAATATTGAAGCAGTCCTGAGGTCTCCAGTATACAAATTTCATGTTATGTTTTCTGATGATCTCCATCATTAGTAGATTTATCACTTGCAATGTGAATGATAAAGAAGAAAAAATAAATATCACTGGGGAATAATCTACTGCAATCTATCACCAGAGGGAGCGTCTATCAACACTGACCTCTATACTATCGCGCTAAGGATTGTGGGTAATATCCCCGAATTCAGGGATTGAATATCATTAAAATATTTCCCATTATCCTTAGCGCAATAGTATAGAGGTCAGTGTTGATAGACGCTCCCTCTGGTGATAGATTGTAATCTACTGTAGAAGCTGAAATATTTGTGGGGTATTCATTTTCGTTTATTTCGTGGTTAAGAAAAATCCACAAATTTAAAATATTTAGTTAAAGAGTGTATACCAAAATTAGATATCCACCAAGATTTGTCCCCACCAATTTAGTTTTGTGCTCTAAACAAAAAAATTTTGTCCCTACCAAAATATATGATTATGCATTAACTGTAATTTGTTGGTAACTTGGTATAGCCTTCCTTTATTTGAGACTATTGATGTAATCTGTTACTTTTTTCCCTGGGATGTATTGACCAAAATAGGAACAATCCAGATTCCAAACTCTTTTATGCCTATGAACATGATTAAATGTCAGTGATTTTAAATATAATTATTGCAGGAAGAAACCTCTCGTTCTAACAACATGTTGCCAGAGCAGATACAGTACTACCTACAACTAGCCCAACAACAAGCCCAGCAAGCACAGCAACAGGCACAACAAACACAGCCCCAACAACAACAACAAGTGACAACACAGGTGGCACAGCCTGCTCAAATACAACTTCCTGGTAGGTGTTGTCAAATATCTTTTATCATCTGTGCGCACCAAAGGGGCATTTATAGTATGTCAGAAGTCTAAGCAATCAGCTGATACCAAAGAAAACAAGACAAATAAGCAACTTAAAAACTCACACAGAAATCAACCCAACTGCAATCATCAATGTGAACTCACGTTGTAACAGAATAGTTACCTTCAGCTAGCATAACGACACAATCAGCTGATACCAAAGAAAAACAAGACAAATAAGCAACTTAAAAACTCACCCAGAAATCAACCCAAATGCAATCATCAATGTGAACTCACGTTGTAACAGAATAGTTACCTTCAGCTAGCATAACGACAAGCCCAGCAAGCACTGAAACAGGCCAAACAAACACAACCACAAAAAGCACAAGTAACAACACAGGTGACAGCCTGCTGAAATGCAACTCCAATTACCTTACATTGCTCAATGGTTGTAAATAAGATTAAAGTTTACTAGATACTTACGCAGTGTCAAATGTTTTGACCTGCCCACTGATTTTCTCCATTTATAAAACTGAATATCTTTTATAAACAAGATGTATTACTAAAACCTTACCCATATTGGAGATCTGGTCAATAAATTAAAGATTAAATTAACTTAAAAAATGCTTTATATCTTAATTGCATGCAACAGCTTATAACAACAGACCTTTTCGAAGCCAAGACTTGATGCACATCAATTCAATCAAGGGAATAGTTTTCTGCTAGAGTTATTCCCCTTAGAACATTAAAAGTATTAATTGTATTACAGGTGGACAGGTACAGAATGTAATACAACAACCAGCTTTCCAGATACAGCAGTCAGTTGCTAATCAAGGGGTATGTTCCTTATTTATTTCCTTTACCAAGATAAAAAAAAATCTGATGATTTGTATTTGTTGAAATTTGTAAATGATAATTGTCATAGTGTTATAAAAAAAGAATGAAATATTTTTTTATAAAGTATTTACATCTCTTTTCATCTCAACAGCATAACATTTCAGTTAATCTCACATTTCTAAGGCTCTTTCTATTTGGCAAAGAAAATTTTTTGTGTCATTTTATGTGTCAAAATGCCTCAAACACATTTAAAACTCCCTGCATTTAACTTTATTAGAATGATTGCTGTTTAAAAGTTACTTCCTTTCATGGTTAGTTCTGTGTACAAAAAGTGTATACTGTAAACAGGGAAATTATTGCGGCAGTTTTATTTTCATGATTTTCCCGTTGACATTGTTAGTGCCAACATTAAACAGCGCGAATATGTTTGTCTTTCATTGTTGTATATGGACGATAATTTTTCAACGGGAAATTAAAACTGTGCAAACTAATATTTTTCCGTACAACTGCGAAAGAAAGACTGAGCAAAAATTTCCAGGTTTACAGTAAATAGATTGATTTAATATTCTCTTTTTATATCCTCAGCAACAGCAACAAGTCATACAGATTCAAGCCCCATCTGTCCAGCAACAAGTACAGACGGCACAGCCTACAGTACAACAAGTTCAGGTTCAACAGCCACAACAACAACAACAACAACAAACACAAGTGTATCAACAGGTCATTACTGCAACAGGAGAAGTACAAAATGTACCTGTAAGTAGATTTACAGGGCTTAAACTTTGTTAAGCCTTGGGAGGTCCTTGTCAAAATTCTGTCAGACCCACTTTACATTGGTCGTATTGCAAAATTTCCAATATGCTGAGTGTGTTAGGACTATTCTATTAAAATAAACATGGGAGGATGACGCACTTTGTACAAGACACCTCCACCAACCAATATAAAAAAAAACTCATCACACTATCATAACAAAATGCATTTTTAACCCCCAACTAACATTTTTTTTTAAATGGCACCTCCTTCTTTCCATTTCAATTTATATGGAACAGCTCTTGTTCATGTGATTTGGAATAAAGTGAATTATATGGAACAATATAATAATATGAAAATATTCAATTCAACTTTGAATACAAGTACTGTTTATAATACCATGAATATATATTGTGTGAATATACGATGAAGGTAATGAAAGTGATCTTATGTTTACCAACTGTTATTGTACATTAACAGTACCTGTTTTGAAGAAAAAAAATCATTCATATAACTCAACTTTTCTTACTCGAAACTTTTTAACCTAATATGTTGGTACATATCTTCAGATCCAGTTAACCCCAGCCCAGTTACAAGCCATACAAATGCAGCTACAAGGGAAAGGTAATCAAAATGTCATCATACAAGGATCTCAACCCAGTGTACAAACTGTATCAACAGACCAACAGTTTAATACACAGGTAACACCAGTCTTAGAATTTAGCCACAAGTCTGACGGCCCTGGCCAGTAAAATAGCTTTCGGACCAGTAAAATTTCATTTAAATATGGAATTACAAGCCAATTATATGTTAAGAAAAATTCTAAAAATAATAATTTTCAGGCTTGTGCATCAAAAAATTAACCGTGAAGACTGTAACACTCATTTATACTTAATCATAAAGATAATTTCAGAATAAAAAGCTGTGATTTGGTTTTCTGTTACTATAAAATTATTATTGTTCGTAAGATTAATGTTTTCAGTTTTTCATGGATTAACTGAAGTCTGAAAATTAAAGAGCCTACAAACCAGTACATTATGTGAAAGAACCTTAATAATTTCCATGGGTACTATCAAATTTTCGTGGATTCATGAAAATTAAATGGGGCTGTGGCTTGTTGTAAATATATCATTAAGAATTAAAATGCCTTTTTCCTTTCAATAACAATTCACAATGAAAATGAATTCAGTTCCAAAATACAGCTGTAGCTTGAATTTTATAATCTAAGGGAGATAACTTCAAGTCTCAAGAAAAAGCAATAGTTTGTTTATTGAATCTTATAAATTAATTTTGCATGTATTTTTCACCACAAACCTTTGCGTTATTGTTTGTGAACACACAGCCTCTATAGTTGCTCTAAAGTTGTACATAGCTTTAAAATGTTACTGATTTTCCATTTCAGCAAATGTTTCAAATCCAACAGTTACCTGGTCAGGGTGGCCAACAGATCTACATACAACAGTCAGATGACCAAACAGACGGCTCCCAAGAAGTGTCATAGTCATAACCTAACTTTTAATATTACCATATATGTAAATATTACATCGAATATGTCATTCAAGCATAAATTTTTACACTGTCCTTAACAAGCTCTTAAGATTACATTTTGCATTGTAATATAATCTTTTTTAAGTTTCGTTTTATATGAATTCACAAGTTTACTGTGCAACAATAAATTAATTGAGAAATAATCTGGTCAAAATGTTCCTTTATCAATTTTCACTATTGTAATTGAATTAAGAGCTCATTAAGGACAGTTTAATTCTGGATCTAAGATCTAAAACTCGTGAATTTATTTTTATTTGTCATTTTAATCTGAAAATCAAAATATACTGCATCATATCCATGTCAATTTGTAAGAATAATGTACAATGACTATGCAAATGCAATCATCAATTTTTTTGTCGAAGTTCTAATTTTATAAATCAATGACCCAAAAAAAGAGGAATACTTATTTGGCTTTCTTTGCCTTGCTGAACATGTTTGACCTGATTTTCAAATTGGTAGATTATCCATGACCCTTTTTTTATATCATGTCCACTGTATATACTCATGTTACTGTGAGATTACTGTTTAAGCATGTTGAAATAGAGAGAGAGTCAAACACACTATGAATCATATAAGAACAGTCTTAATTGTAGGGAGTATTAACTTATTTTAAGTTCTTCAGATATTTTTTTCAAATAATACTTTTCAATATTTTGGCCTTTACATTGGTAATAAAAATGATTACTCCCAAAATAATAGAGAAACACACTATGAATCTAATAAGAACAGTCTTAATTATAGGGAGTATTAACTTATTTTTAGTTCTTCAGATATTTTTTTCAAATAATACTTTTCAATATTCTGGCCTTTACAATGGTAATAAAAATGATTACTTTCAAAATATAATTTTTTTTGTATCAATATTATAAACTAGACCTTCTGTTGTGGTAGATCCCTTATCAGTGCTACATTACAACAGAAAGGGGTAATAAATCAGAATGATTTTAGGCCAGATTTTATCTCGCGAGAGTATCATTCTTCCACCATTGTCAAAGGTGGCCATATTACCTTGCTGTGCATATCACTGGATGGACAATTGTGTGAGATTTCTTTAGATAAATTCATTATCACTTATTAACACCTACTTCTCATGTCTATCTTTAATACTAAATAAGTCAGAAACATATCTGAAAGATCTACTTTATTTTATGATAATTAAGGATGTTCGCTGGTCAGTTTGAAAATAACAAGGTTTCTTAATTTATATTTTTGAAAAATATGCCATAGTTAAAGGTGCAAAATAAGCTTTAAAAATTCATAGGTTACTAAACTTGTTTTCGAGATAATAAGCATTCAAAATTTGTTGGGAAAAGGCTTTCTCTGACTTTTTCATAGGTTTAGCATTAGACATGTTTTAGTGTAAAAACCTATGAAAAAATAATAAGAGATTTATAAAACTTTGTATATTAGCTCAAAATGATCCCATTAATCCTATTAAAAAAAGAAAATAGAGGGTTGCTGGGCAAATTATTAACCCTATTTTAATGGTAAAATCCAGAAAATTCTGAAATTCTGACAGAAACCTCAAAAATTGACCAGCAACCATCCTGAAAAGACTACGGAGACAGGATAACATGCAACATATTTTTCTAACCAATTAAAATTGGGGATCCATTACTCTCTATCTGCTGCATTTTACTATGCAACAGAAGTTCAGTTTATCAATATTAATGGTTTGTTGACAATACTATATCTTTCTACCTTTGTTAGTGTGTCCTGATTTTTGCCCTGATTTCAGGGAGTGAGCAAATGGTGAATGTCATGCAGCCGATGGAAGAAATTTTCGTAACAGTTTTCTTAGCAGTGGGATGCATTTCAGGTCTGATGCTTACCTACTTCCTGTTTAATAAAATCCAGTCACTTTTAACCTTTACAGATTATTTCTTTGTAAAAAAGAAACAAGAATCATATGGGCTCTACAATTGGTTGATGAAATCATCCATGAAATAGAAACACTGATTTTTTTTCTTTCAAATCAATCAATTCTTTACAAAACTGTTCATTCATGTCAATTGAAAATATATTGACACTATATTAACTTATAGGTTATAGTTTCGTAATAGAAAAATAAATAAATATTATAAAATTCATAAAATGTCATTAAAATTGTAAAAAAAAATATTGAAATAGAAATCATGGCAAAACTTTAACATTTATATATTTTATTACATGTACATGAATTACAAAACCATTTATAACATAGAATCTCTTGTTTTGCATTTTAAGTGCTCGTAATGTCATTTTTTGCTTTTAATACATGATATATAGCTTAGAAAGCTTAATCTTGCATCCTTTAAATTTGAAGCTACTTTTGTGCATAGCTTGTTTGTATGGCTTGTTCTTTTTTAAGCTAAAAATACAAGAATAAGATTTTGAAATTACATTCAATATGCAGTATGACTAAGTGTCTGACAAAGTTTAATTCAATCTACAATTTTTTTTACCACATTTGGAAATAGCTAAAATATGTGTCAGGTACTAGTAAGAGTAATAAACCAGCATGCAGAACCGACTTTGAAAAACTCATATCTTCAGATTTTGTTAGTTTCACAAAGGAAAAGTTTATGGCCATTGAAGAGGACACATATAGCTACCCTTGTTAGTACTGGGTATGTCTGTCCCACAATGGTTCTTTTTTCACTACTGTACATGTGTATTTTGTTGCAGAGTGTTCAAGTCATATTGTACTTTAGACAGTTGCTAGCCACTGTAATCAGTCAACATAAAGTTGCTCTTCCATTGACAAGGGTTATGGGGGATGGCCCCTTTCAACAAGAATTATTATTTCATGCAAATTATTGCCAAGATGAGCCTGGAGCATTCATTTTGGAGTGACTAAAGGCAGAACCCCCCCAACCTTTTACAAATTTTTATGAATTTAGCCATTTTCCAATTTCCAATTGGTATGATGCATTTGAAGATGCTTTGGTTCAATTACTTGAATTCCAAGAACTATTAAGATTATTGCTTTTTCTTGCTGCGTAATATTCAATTACTTTCATTGACTTCCCATATACAAAAGAACTTAAATAAAATACAATTACATTTTTTGATGTAAAAAAAATCATCATCATTATATTTAATTGCTTCTAAAAAAGACATGTTTCAATATGTCCTTAGGTAATATTTAAATTTAGAAATCATACGTGCATGTACATATCCTGTTAAGTGAAAGTTCATTGTTTTATAAGGTACATCCTAGGCCTAAGGCTAAAAAAGTTACTTTAATGGCTGTCCTCAAGGTTTTCTCCTCTTATCTTGCATGCAATTGGTACAGTAACCTTCATTGTGGTATACAGCCAAATTTTAGAACATCATCTTTATTTTTGAATTTTTTCATGTCATGACATTTTATCACCTTTTGAAAGAGATTTGTCATCTTAGTTGTTTTGTATTAGAATTCATTATCATGTACAAATCATGATATTGAAAAAAGCTGTTATTTATTTATGTTAAATAAATTTTATCTTACAAAGCTGATCTTCTTTTTTTTAGCTCACCTGGCCAAAGGCCATGTGAGCTTATGCCATCACTATGCGTCCATCGTCGTCTGTCGTCTGTTAACAATTTAAAAAATCTTCTTCTCTGAAACCACTGAAACAATTTTCCTGAAACTTTGCAGGAATGATATATGACATGTTGGCAACAAACGATCCTCATTTTAAAATGATTCGATAAAAAACATGGCAGCTGTTACTAAAAATAGAACATAGGGTAAAATCACTTAAAATGGCTTATAAATCAGCAACCATAACAGATAGAAAAAATCCGAAGGATCTAAGGCTTTTCAGAATCAAAAGCTCTACCAAAGTCTCCATTGGGTCGAAGTTGTCAGATGACCCCTTATAGGGGTTACAGCCCCTTAAAGGTGAAAAATAGCGTTTTTAGCTCACCTGGACCGAAGGTCCAGGTGAGCTATTGCCATCACTTGGCGTCCGTCGTCGTCGTCGTTAACTTTTCTTTGAAAATCTTCTCCGAAGAAACGACTGAGGGGATTGCTTTGAAACTTTGCACACTTCATCTATGGGATGTCCTCTACCAAGATTGCACAAATGGTGACCGCCGTCCAAACAACATGGCCGCCGTTACTAAAAATAGACTAGGGGGGTCAGACTACTGTTTTTGGCTTGTAACTAAAAAGTATAAAAGATAGATGAAATCTGATGCCACGCTGCTGCTTCAGCATCAAAAGCTCTACAAAAGTCTCCATTGAGTCGAAGTTGTCAGATGACCCCTTATAGGAGTTACGGCCCCTTAAAGGTGAATAATAGCATTTTTTCATGTTTTTGGCCTATAGAATGAAAACTATTACAGATAGAGAAAAGTTGTTGCTTGCTTAAATGTTCAGCTCGTTTAGCTCTACAAAAGTCTCCATAGGGTCGAAGTTGTCATTGATTATCACAATGCTATCTAATTTCATTTTTTTTTTTTTTTTTTAATTCCTTTATTTTATTATTATTGCAACTTTTCATTAATCATTCCTCATTTGAATCGATAGGTGCCCGTGTTTACAGCTTCGGAACGCTGGACACGCTCAACATTATTGCTCATTTCAATCGATAGGTGCCCGTGTTTACAGCTTCGGAACGCTGGACACGCTCAACATTATTGCTCATTTGAATTGATAGGTGCCCGTGTTTACAGCTTCGGAACGCTGGACACGCTCAACATTTTTGCTCAATTGAATCGATAGGTGCCCGTGTTTACAGCTTCGGAACGCTGGACACGCTCAACATTATTGCTCAATTGAATCGATAGGTGCCAGTGTTTACAGCTTCGGAACGCTGAACACTACCACTCACCTGAATCGAATCATTTTTCAATCCAGGTGCTTTCTATTTTTATTTTTTTTCCCTCTCTCCTTCTCTTTTCTATCTTTTTCTCAGCATAAAAACAGGATTCAAATTGTTTCCAATAGAAAATTCATTACAATATTAAAGGTGCTTTCGCAGAAGTCCGCACTGTCAAAAATGAAAATATTTCAATCCAGGTGCTTTCAGCGGAGTCCGCACTATCAAATATAAATGTTTTTCAATCTAGGTGCTTTCAGCGGAGTCCGCACTGTCAAAAATGAAAATATTTCAATCCAGGTGCTTTCAACGAAGTCCGCAATTATTTATGAAACAATTTCAATCCACTTTCTCTCCCATAGCTTAACTAACAATGTTAAACCCAAGTAACATTCCCAACCCCTTTTAATCCTTCTCATACCCTTATACCCCTTTTCTATCTATATTATTTTAACAAATATATATATAAAAAAATATAATAAAAAAAAAATCCTTCTCTCTCCTATTTAATCTATATTATGGCAATGTTAATACAACTGAATATTATTAATAAAGTACTTTTTGTTTCAGCCTCCTAGCAATTTTGGCACTTTTTAGAACTATATTCTAAATTCTAAAAGTGTAGTACTATAAGGCAGGTTATATCAAAATAGCCACATTTCATTCAAAGCCATTTTTTTATTCAAAACGCCTATAGTATGCACTCTTACCAGCGGCACAGTGCTGGGGTTGACTGTGTGGGTGGTTGTAAATCTGCGTACTTCCACTCCGTGTTCTAGCACGTTAAAACCCGAGAACTACGCTCGGCTAGCCAAGACAGCTAAATTATTTTATATGCATTAATTTACACCCTTTGGCTTTATTATTCTCTCGACTCAAAATATGCATACACATTGGCTATCTAACTTCAAACACACAAAATAACTTAAATTTGCAACACACCTTTGGCATACCCAATAAAAACACGCATTTGGCTCAAAAACGCAACACCTTTTGGCAGTTCAAAATTAAACATGGCTGTTGTTCCTGGTCTCAGCTTGGCATCCTACAGCTCCTGGCGTCCGGCTCACGTTTGGCTAATTCACTCATATTCGGCATTAAATTTTTGTTTCAAAATAAATTGCGTCTCATCTTTGGCATTAAATTTTTATTTCAAAACCAAGCTCCTACTCTTCCGACTTTTTGGCATTAAATTTTTGCTTTCAAAAACGGCACCACGGGTCCGGCTTGTTTCTCCTACACCACGTCCTGGCATATTATATTTGGCGTTAAATTTTTAATTTTCTTTCAAAATTAATCAATATATACTTTTTTATTATTTTTTTTCTTCTCATTACTATCATTTATTGTATCATTATTTATTTAAATATTCCATTTTCTTTTCCATTTTTTAACAAGACTTATTTTAAATATTATCATTATTTTCTTTTCTTTTTCTTTTTTTGAATATTTATTCATTTTTCTTTTATTTTAATTATTTATTTACTGCATTTTCTATTTTTTACTAAAAAAATATTTAATTTATTTTTATTATATAAATTATTAAATGCTCGCTTCAGAGCACGTCGCTGCAGACCTATATATAGGTATAGTCACGACGTTTAACTCCCCAGTCAGTCAGTCAGAAGTTGTCAGATGAACCCTTATAGGGGTTACAGCCCCTAAAATAACGTTTTTTCATATTTTTGGCCTATGGAATGAAAACTATAGCAGATAGAGAGAAGCTGTTGCTTGCTTAAATGTTCAGTTCATTTAGCTCTACAAAAGTTTTCATTGGGTCAAAGTTGTCAGATGCCCCCTTACAGGGGTTACGGCCCCTAAATTAACGTTTTTCATGTTTTTGGCCTATAGAATCTACAGTAGATAGAGAAAAGCTGTTTCAGCTCATTTAGCTCTAGAAAATTGTTTACATGTTTAAGGTTGACTCAAGACCAGGTGAGCGATTCAGGCTTCTGGGAGCCTCTTGTTTCATGTTTTTGGCCTGTAGAATTAAAACTATTGCAGATAGAGAAAAGCTGTTGCTTGCTTAAATGTTCAGCTCATTAAGCTCTACAAAAGTCTCCATAAGGTCGAAGTTGTCAGATGACCTTTTTGTTAGGGGTTACAGCCCCTTAAAGGTGAAAAATAGCATTTTTTCATGTTTTTGGCCTATTGAATGAAAACTATTGCAAATAGAGAAAAGTGGTTGCTTGCTTAAACATTCAGCACATTTAGCTATACAAGAGTTTTCATAGTGTTGACAGCAAGACCAGGTGAGCGATTCAGGCTCCTGGGAGCCTCTTGTTTCATATAACATAATGTGGTTTCTTTGTAAACTCAGAGCCTTGCCTCCTTCATTAAACGGTCATCAAAACTGAGGATAGGAGTCTCATTGACTTTATTTTTTCCTTTATTTGTACTTTCTCTGTTTTTATTTCTGTCACAAATCAGATGTAATATGATTTATATGACAAAACAAATTTTAAAGTTTCAATGCATTGACCTTTTAATTATAAACAGATTAGATTGTGGATGTAACCTTTATGAAACTTCTAAATGGTTTTAGGTTTTTTTTTTCTCATCACAGCAACACTGTGGCTAGCCTGAATTCCGTGGGTTTAACTTTGGCTAGCCTTAATTTTGTTAAACTTTGATGAGACAGAAAACATGCAATATGTTCTCATTGTCTGGTCTTTGCTTTTGGTTTGTCTGAATTTGATTTCTATGTCACAACTTGAATTTTGTCTTAAAATAGAATTTCATGAAACTTAGACACATGGAATTGTATGAGGAAAGCCTGTTAATTAGGAATTCAATTTTTTGAAGGTCAAAGAGTGTTGGACATTTTAGCAATGCTCTTGTTAAAAAATAGCAAACTTATGTAATACATGTTTGGTGTATGGTCAATAAATGTGACACATAAGTATGGTGTTGACTTGTATGTCAACATCAGCAAGCACCATCATAGAACTTCATTTTGAGATATAAATGTTTATATTACTGACTATATGTTTGTTTCATATTCTTCATGTCAATTTGTTATTATTCATATATGTCATTGTTTTATAATGTATGTCATTGTCAATTGTTTTGTATTGTATGCCATGACTGTACTAGTCTCTAGTTGCATTAATAAACATAAACATGTTAAATTCACATAATTCAAATTTTCAATCAATCATTAGAAAGCTACATTTTGTATATAATGTGATATTGCAACATCTGCATATGAAGATAAGACGAAACATTTTGAGATAGGAAAAAACAAAAAACCTGTATCCAATCAAGGTCAAGGTTAAATAATGGGGATTCATCTATTAGAAACTTGAATAGTGGTCCTGTGTTTCAAATACCTTAAGTCTAACATTTCTTAGGTGAGGAAAAAAATACCTTAAACTTTGCTATCATATTTTTTAAGCCCCATCTACGAAAGTAGAGGGGCATATAGTGTTCGGGACTGTATGTCCCTCCCAAATCCCCATATTTCCAAATTTTCACTTACTTATAAATGCCACATCAATCATATTGGCATGGTAGGCGCACCTAGTGATGCTAAGCAAAATGCATGCTTCGGATGCTGGATGTGACCTATATTTTCCGCATGAATGACCACTTTCAGAAGAATGGTTAAAGTCTATTCCCACTGACTGACACATGCCACATCAATCATATAGGTATGGTAGGTGCACCTAGTGATGCTAAGCACAATGCATGCTTAGGATGCTAAATGTGACCTATATTTTTCACATGACTGACCACTTTCAGAAGAATGGTTAGTCTATTCCCACATCAACCATGTTGGTATGGTAGGTGCACAATGCATGCTTCGGATGCTGCATTTGACCTATATTTTCTTCTTGGATGACCTCTCACAGGAAAATGGTTTAATTCCATTCCCACTTACTGACATGTGCCACATCAACTATATTGGTATGGTAGGTGCACCTAGTGATGCTAAGCACAATGTATGCTTCAGATGCTGGATGTGACATATATTTTCTGCTTGAATGATCATGGTTAAAGTCCATAAAATTATACTGTTGGAACAACTTCATGGTTTAGTGATTGCGGAAAGAATAAATGTTGCGAGATGGGGCATTATGTCTGTTGGACACATTTTTGTTTGTACTCAACCAGGAATTCCAAGTCTAATGATAATAATACTAATGCAGATGCATACTATATGTATTGATTAGGAGTCTGCTAACGAAGTTTCATAAATTAATAGAACTAATGTTCTAGCATGGGTACTAACAAAACTAGAAAATGTGTCCATGAGCCACAGGATGGCTCTCCCGTTCATGAAATATCATTGACCAATGTGAATTACCTGGGACCTTTACCAAAGTCGTTCATGTATAAAATTTAGGTCAAAGTGACCTAATCTCTAGTGGGTGTGTTAGACCTAACCAAGACCCATCTAGTGGTGAAATATCATTGGCCTCCAACATCTAGTACATGTATACTAGTAATGGACCTTAACCAAAGTGTTACAGACAGACGTACAGACAAGGGTAAAACAATATGGCCAATCCACATACATGATGGGGCCATGAAAATTTAAGTAAATAATGGCCTGGTATTGAACAGGAATGAGGTGAGTGACAGACCTGAAATCAAATCCCATAATTTGGAACGCCATGCTGATGCTTTATACCATGTATACATGTACCAAATATCAAAGGACTGTCTGAAATATGTTATGCAAATATTTTCACCTCCTGTCAGCTGCCTGACATTCACCATTTTATAACCAGATTTTTCTCTGTAAAATCCAACCAATTATGACCATTGCCATACATATTAAAAAATGGCAATTTTACATATAAGAAGTGAATATTAAATGTGTCCTACCACCTTTCTGCTCTCCAATTTCTATTTACATGTACATATGACATTTTTTTCATTAGATGTTAAGACACCCCATTATTATACTACTTTCTAATTCTGAAGGTGCTACAATGTACATTAAGTAAATAATTCTTCTTTTTTTTTACTTTAATGTGTCATTTAATAACATTTAGACCATAACATACAAAATGTACAAGAAATTTGTACCTATTATGCATTAATAGAAATCATATTCAATTCTACAAATATAACAAAACATACATTCATACTCCAATCATTAATTTAGAAAAAAAATTTCTAATAAACATTTTTTCTTGAATAACAATCCTTGTAATAAGAAAAGACTGAGCATTAGCAATTTCAAGTAATTCAACTAGTACATACTGTATATTGACAAACCCTTATCAAACTACCAAGTAAGTTATTTATCAGAAATTTAAATAACCTATATAAAGTATGAATGAATGGATGTAAATTGAGTACCAGTACATGTATTTTAACAAGATTTAACCAGTCTAATTTTGAACACTTATAACCAGTTTTAAATGTAAAATGAAAAGGCTTGCCACTATTGACCAAGTTATCTAATTCGTCTACATTCCAAAAGCATTTAACACCAGGAGAAAGTAGTACAAAGGAGAGTCCACTAATTGAGATTTAATTTCTTAAGTTCTATGATCATAAGATTTCTTAATCTTTTATTACACACTCCTCTTTGAATACCTATCGTTAAAAAAACTTTGTAAATATTATTTTACACTACTTTATAAATATAAATTAACCCTACAAGATTTAAGTTCACAACAAGAACTTAGTCATATTATCATGACTAAATTTAATTAACCATCATGTCTTAAAACTAGGTTCTAGAAACACTTTTATTGCAATGTATAGATTTTTAGTACATACATGTATATTATTTAGCAGTTTGAAAGGCTATGATGTGGTAAAAAAATATGGCCTAGTGTTTAAAACATAATGTAACTGAAAAATCTTAAAAACTTATTCTCTCTTATGTAGATCATATATTGATTTTTCAAATGTTAAAATTTTGTTTGATAGAAGATCAGCATGATGTTCAAATGTTCAGCCATCTGTTACATTTAAATATGTTATTGATGTGAAAACTATCCAAAACTTCTTTATCTTCTATTTCAATTGAAAGCTAATACTCAAGTCATGTTTTCATAAAAAGCTTTTAAAAAGATAACGTCACATGTTTACCCATCATAACATTAGGTCAACAGACTTGAAATTTTACATAAATTTTTGTACATCTTTGTGTCTTTACCCCAAAAATATATATTTTTTGTACTTATTACCAAAACATCAGGTCAATAAACTTATACATGTTATAAAATTTATATTTTGACGTCTTTGTTTCTTTGTACCGAAAAAGTAAAATTATTTTTGTCGTATATAAACAAAGGTAATTAGCTGGCAACATCAAAAAGAGGTCAACAAACTTGAAATTTTACATTAAGTAAACAATTAACATTTTTCAACACGTATCTTTGCACTGAAAAATAAAATATATTTTTCAATTTTTGTCTACGACTACATGTACATAAAACAAAGGTAGGTAGCTACGGTAGTTCATTAATTCCTTGGTATAGACATGGTAGATATGATTCATACCTGGCTGAATTCCAGGGCACATGATATATACACCTACAACAACTACCTTCTTCCCTCTAGGATTATTGTCTTGTCTAAAGATAATTATCAGTTTTTATATCTGTTTTCTCCCATTATACAATCAAAGAATTGATAGAGATGCAAATAATTTTCTGTAGAATTGATAGACAAGCAAATTTACCACATTTATAATAGCACAATAATTTAACAGAACATTGCTCCATGGGTTTATAATCTTATCAGTCAGTGACACCAGTTTTATAAAGACGTTGAACACTTTGAATATTTCTAGTTCAAGTTGCAAATTTACTACAGCAATAAAACATCTTTAATTCATAATACATGTAGCCATAATAGCACAATTTAAGTTAACAGAAGATCGCTTCATGGGTTTAATACAGTCTTACTACAGTCCATGTACATGTACATGTAGTTTTACCATGTTTACAATATTTTGTAAAGTTTTAAGGATAATAGCAAATTAACCACAGCAATATCATTTTCACCATGTTTACATACATTTGTAACATTGCTTCATCAGCTTGTTATTAACTGTCTTATCAGTCAATGCCCCTAGATTTATAAATAGGAAGTCAAACATTTTGAATATTACATTTCTAGATCAAAATTCAATCGTTTCATGATCTAGGCAAACAGTCTGATAGAATTTCTTTAGCACTCTGAGTCAATTGACTTGGGAAATTAACGTCAAATTCTATAATTAAGTCCCCTCTACGATTGGGTTGTTTAGGTAATGGAAGTCCTTCTCCTTGTATCCGTTTCACAGAATGAGGTTTGATGACTTCTGTTAGTCGAAGAGGTATCCTTCTTCCATCTATTGTTGGAATTTGTAATGTTGCACCACACAAGGCCTGAAAGATAAAATAAAATACATTTAGTTAACTCTATAATGAATGTACATGTACATGTATCTCATACAGTCATACATGTACATTGTACCTTAGGGGGTTAAAAATGGCTTTTGAAAAATCTGACCTAAATGAACACGCAAATGTATATTTAATTTGCCTGAAAATAGATCTGCTCTGACATGTCTGACAATGACTTATCCCCAGGTTGCTCTTTTGCATGTGGCACATGTACATCAATGTACATGTACATTTGTACATAAAATAATTTAATTGACATAATTTATTTTCTTTGGTTTTGATCATACAAGAGTTAACACTAAAGTATGTCTCGCCTGCCGGCACCATCAGAAACAATTATTCTTTCTTACTTCCACTATATTTTGAATTTACATGGATTTTAAGTTTCTGAGATCAAAAGATGTTTATAGAACTTAAACATTGCAAATATATGCAATAAAAATAATCAAAGTCACTCAACCGGAAAATCAAGGTCAAGGTCAAAAGATGGGGATGCAACTGTGCTAAGCTACTACTGGGGCATATGTATACCAAGTTTCATCAACCTAGGACCTATAGTTCTTGAGATATGGAGGTGCTCGCAAAACTTTTCCATTGCTATTATATGTATTGAAAATTGTCAAAGTCACTCAACCAAAAAATCAAGGTCAAGGTCAAAAGATGGGGATGCAACTGTGGTAAGCTACTACTGGGGCATATGCATACCAAGTTTCATCAACCTAGGACCTATAATTCTTGAGATATGGAGGTGCTCGCAAAACTTTTCCATTGCTATTATATGTATTGAAAATTGTCAAAGTCACTCAACCCGAAAATCAAGGTCAAGGTCAAAAGATGGGGATGCAACTGAGCTAAGCTACTACTGGGGCATATGCATACCAAGTTTCATCAACCTAGGACCTATAGTTCTTGAGATATGGAGGTGCTCGCAAAACTTTTTCATTGCTATTATATGTATTGAAAATTGTCAAAGTCATTCAACCGGAAAATCAAGGTCAAGGTCAAAAGATGGGGATGCAACTGTGCTAAGCTACTACTGGGGCATATGCATACCAAGTTTCATCAACCTAGGACCTATAGTTCTTAAGATATGGAGGTGCTCGCAAAACTTTTTCATTGCTATTATATGTATTGAAAATTGTCAAAGTCATTCAACCGGAAAATCAAGGTCAAGGTCAAAAGATGGGGATGCAACTGTGCTAAGCTACTACTGGGGCATATGCATACCAAGTTTCATCAACCCATGACCTATAGTTCTTGAGATATGGCAGTGCTCATAAAACTTTTCCAAAAAGTTAACGCCGCCGCCGGTAAAGTAACACCTATGTCCCGCTCTGCTTCGCAGGCGAGACAAAAAATCAGGGGTTCAAATGATAATTTGCTTACCATGTTAACATCTCTTGTCCTAACAAACATTTCATGCATTTTTTTCATGTACCATTTTAGCTACATGTACATGTACCTCTTGATTATTGATTAACAATAACACTAGCAGTTCAGCACAAACAACATATACATGTACATGTACATGTAAACTCAGGCATAAATGTTCAACCTCAATTAAATAAAAAATGCCATCTGCCAAAATTAGGGGTGTAAAGATACATTTTGTCCCACGATACTGGTATCGGATCGTCGTCAACTTGATGATTCCAATGCGATTCTTAATTTTAGTGTGCCGTTCCCCCGAAGTTTGTTGTTTTTTTGAATTTAGTCTTCTTTGGTAAAAATATTGATAATTTGATACTTACTTTAAAATGTTAATTGCCTTTTTATACTTATGTCATTTTTGAGCATTACAGCGGTCAAGTGTGTCGGTTTTGTGTGATGATGCATCATCAAATCAAGTGTTTGACGTGTTGTGTCGGATTTAAAATCGACATACTTGATTTTTTTACATCAGTCGATGGATGCTTCTTAGCTAGCTGTCAGTAACTTCGAGTGTTCTCAAGAGAGTATCTTTATGTCCCGTTAATTACCTGTTGTCCTTTTGTCTCAGATACTCTCTTGTTGAATTGAACTTCTATCGATTTGATTTTTACTGTGTGTTAGTTTGTGCTTTGTTATTGATTATCATTAGGGGGAAGGTTGGCGCCAAAAAACTAGTTTAACCCCACCACATTTTAATGTGCCTGTCCTAAGCCAGGAATCTTTATCAAAGCTTATGTTTGTATTCAGTCGAATTTTTGTTAATTGTTTTTTGTCAAGAAGAGGGTCTTTCAATGCACTTTGGGATTGGGCTTGAATCATATGTATTTTATTTTCAATCCAGGGGCCAATTGAAAGACAGCGAGCAGCGACCGCTGGTCACATTGAAGGCTGCTGGCTGTTTTCCATTGTGGATATTTAAAATATACCGGTACGTTTATAATGTAGGTTGTGTCGCGTACACTTATTCCACATCTCATTTTCTTCTACATGTATTTTGTCTTACAACAAATTTGGTGTCTGAAACCCTTATATTCATGAAAAAAACTGAGTTAAACATTAAAATGATACTTATCCTTAATATTTCCAATAGCTTTCCACTGTTTTAATTGGTAGAACATGGCATTTCTGAATTAAAATTAACCAAGCTCAGTATCGTGATATGGATCGGATTGTAGGTCAAGAATGGTGATGTGTATCGGATTGAGAGAAAGTGGTATCTTTACACCCCTTGCCAAAATCATCATGATCATTTTGTAAATGATCTACAAATGTATATACATGTACAATTGTACATGTACATTTGTACAATCCATGGCTAGGGCAAAGCTCATTGAACATGTTTATATACTTACATCTCTTAATGGTATCTTTGCTTTGTATCTGATGTCCGATGCCTCTCGTGTAAACATAGGATGAGGTTTGTCTTTGATTATGAACACAACATCAGCAGGTATATTGTTAGGGGTTTGATCGCCTTCTTTAGGAAATGTCACTTTTGTACCGGCTTTCCATCCTGGTTTGATATCAATTGTCAATATTTTATCTTCGTTTCTCGTTGTTCTACCATCTTGATTAAGCACTTTTCTAGTAATTTTAAGTTTTTTCGTTGTTCCTTTATAAATGTCTTCTAATGATACAGGTAATTCCCTCACAACAGCAGAGTCTTTACGCTTTCTCATGCCAGCATGCCCACCATGGCCTCGAAAGCCACCAAATCCACCGAAGGGATCATCGTCAACATCCATACCCTCATGACCCCCACTGCTAGGGCCAAAATGAAACACTCGAGCACCAGGGCCGCCTGGTCCACCTCCACCAAAGAAGTTTGCAAAGGGATCATTTTCACCAAAAAACATTCTGAAAGTTTCCCTGGGATCACCTTGAAATTCATAGTGGAAGTTTCCACCAGGTGCTCCAGAAGGTCCCCCTGGGGAGGGTCCATTTTTCAGCCCTTCTTCACCATACTTGTCGTATATTTCCTTTTTCTTTGCGTCACTCAACACATCATATGCTTCGGCGATCTCCTTGAATTTCTCCTCAGCGCCTGGAGATTTGTTTTTGTCAGGATGGTACTTCAGGGCCATTTTTCTGTAGCCTTTCTTGATCTCCTCTTCCGTCGCATTCCGCTCCAACCCTAGAATTTTGTAATAGTCTTTTCCCATCATTTATGCGGCGTTAGTTAGTTCTATTTCACAATAATTTCCAACTTGAATTCTACTATAGATCTAAAGTCAACTGTTGTTTACTCAGTATTTTATTCAACGTCTACAGGTAACTACGCATGTGTACACCTTCATTCTTGACGTTTCCGGATTTTCCCGAAGATTCTCGAAATGACGTTTGATTCGACGGTATAAATAGAAAATTGAATATCCAAGAATAAGCGCTAAAATTTGAAAAAAAAAATCTTAAAATCAAACCTATCCTGAAAAAATAATCCAAAAAGATTAGGATCAATATCATCGGCTGTTTCGAATACCAAAATTTGGGCGGGAAAATTTTCCCGAACTTTTCATACTAATTTTCTCAGATGTGAACAAGTTTCTTAAATAAGGTCTAGGGTGGACTAAGGGGTCCTCTTTTGGTGGAAAAAATTGCTAAGATATATAGGAAATATTTAAAGCATGGCCAGATTTGGGTCCTTCTCTTGCAAAATTTCTAAATCCGGCCGCCACTGTTAAGGGGGTACCCAATTGGGCCAACAATTTGGCTAAAATCAAATTGTGTCGTTTAATTTCCCTGAAAATTTTCAGAAATTTGTGTATTAGTAAAATAAATTTAATTGCAAAATCTAAAGAAAATTGAACCATAGGTTTCTTGTGAAATTTTTCATTGAACATAATGAAGTTTCAAGATTTTATATTTTGATCATTGAAAAGTTTGAATTCTTTGAATAAATGTTCCTGACTAAAACATTCAAGTGATATTTAATCTTTAATCTTTTGTCTGGTTTATGCAGTTAATTAATTTCTTGATTAATTTCAAAGAAAGAAAAAAAAAAGAAGTTAAAAAAATAAATCCTCTGATGAGTCTTGAATAGACGAAACGCGCGTCAGGCGTAGCAAAATTTATGGTCTGGAACTTTGTTGTCATTTGTATTTCGAACACACGTGAAGGTTAGCACTGCTGGTGGAGTTTAAATTCCCCGAGGTAAGCCCGCTCCGGCACCAACACTTTTGAGTTGGAGAATACATCAAAGCTTTAAATTATCCGTCTAAATTTCAAAATTGTCTAAACCCTAAGTATCTTCCTACCCCAGACATAGGTTGAATATCTTAGTAATAATTTGGTTGCCCAGTTTGGAATTTTTGGTTATACTGTTCTATGCTCTTCATATTCATTCAGTGTTTGGCATTTTCAATATTTTTGGTAGAGCGCCTCTGATGAGTCTTGAATAGACGAAACGCGCGTCAGGCGTAGCAAAATTTATGGTCTGGAACTTTGTTGTCATTTGTATTTCACATAAACCAGTGATATTTTTACACATATACCTGGAAAAATAAACCAATACTCATAAGGGAGCAACCATTTGATTTTATGGGGGGGGGGGCTATGGATATTTTCTTCATCCTGCCTTTTATTTTCGGAAAATGTCGAGCCTGGATTTTTTTCGCGCGCTTGCTCGCGCAATTTTTTTTATTTTTAAAGCAACTATATTTTTTTAGCCAAAAATACCATCCTGCCTTTTTAGCTCACCTGGACCTTCGTCCAGGTGAGCTATTGCTATCACTTGGCGTCCGTCGTCGTCCGTCGTCGTTAACTTTTCTTTGAAAATCTTCTCTTCTGAAAAGACTGAAGGGATTGCTTTGCCACTTTGCACACTTCATCTATGGGATGTCCTCTACCAAGATTGCACAAATGATGACTGCCGTCCAAACAACATGGCCGCCGTTACTAAAAATAGATCAGGGGGGTCAGACTACTGTTTTTGGCTTGTAAATCAAAAAGTATAAGAGATAGATGAAATCTGATACCACGCTGCCGCTTAAGCATCAAAGCTCTACAAAAGTCTCCATTGAGTTGAAGTTGTCAGATGACCCCTTAAAGAGGTTTCGGCCCCTAAAATAACATTCTTTCATGCTTTTGGCCTATGGAATGAAAACTATAGCAGATAGAGAGAAGCTGTTGCTTGCTTAAATGTTCAGCTTATTTAGCTCTACAAAAGTCTCCATAGGGTCGAAGTTGTCAGATGTCCCCTTATAGAGGTTTCGGCCCCTAAAATAACATTCTTTCATGTGTTTGGCCTATGGAATGAAAACTATAGCAGATAGAGAGAAGCTGTTGCTTGCTTAAATGTTCAGTTGATTTAGCTCTACAAAAGTCTCCATAAGATCAAAGTCGTCAGATGACCCCTTATAAGGGTAACGGCCCCTAAAATGATGTTTTTTTCATGTTTTTGGCCTATAGAATCGGAAAACTATAGCAGATAGAGAAAAGCTGTTGCTTGGCTTAATGTTTAGTTCATTTAGCTCTGCAAAAGTCTTCATAGGGGGATATTGTCAGATGATTCCTTATAGGGGTTACGGCCCTTAAAATAACGTTTTTATATGTTTTTGGCCTTTAGAAAAGCTGTTGCTTGCTTAAATGTTCAGTTCATTTAGCTCTACAAAAGTTTTCATAGGGTCGAAGTTGTCAGATGACCCCTTATAGGGGTTATGGCCCCTAAAATAACATTTTTAATGATTTGGGCCTATGGCTACAGAATGAAACTATAGTAGATAGAGAAAAGCTGTTACTTGCTGAAATGTTCAGCTCATTTATCTCAAGAAAAGTTTATATAGGATCGACATCAAGACCAGGTGAGCGATTCAGGCTCCTGGGAGCCTCTTGTTTTTTTACTCAAAGCACTGTCCTGCCTTTTTATTTCTGGATTTTTGCCATCCTGCCTTTTTATTTCAAAATTCACCATAGCCCCCCATAAAAATCAAATGGTCGCTCCCTAAAACAGTGATATCTTTACACATAAACTCACTGGATAATTGAAAAGGAACCCTTACGTACTGAATGATTGAACCAAACGCTATATATCCTTCCTAACTCCGTTAATTGGACTCAGGGATAACAAAATCTTTGGGGTAATAACAAGCCTCATCCATTGACGGCAATAAAATCAAGCCTTCAAAAGTATTTCGATTGTTGTTACTCTAGAAATGGCGTCAATCGAATTTGAATTCTCAAAAATTCTTAAGACCTGATGGAAATTCTCCATTGTAAGTCATTTTCTTCTTGTAATAGCATTAAAATTTTTGATTTCTTTACATTTTATACTTCAATTCCACATTCACAATTAAAGGTTCATTTAACGTAGTTTTATCAAAAAGAACGGAAAACGCAGGTACAAGTGTTTGATAGTCGATTATAAAAAGACTTATTTTGTCATCCAAAAGTCTACTCTAGTAAGAAAAACAAATTTAAAGAAAATCAAATAATAGAAGTGCTAAATTTTCTTATTGAGAATATATTTATGCATGTTTTTCAGCAGACAATAGGTATACCAATGGGCATAAATTGTGCATCATTGCTTGCCGATTTGTTTCTTCATTCGTATGAAGCGGACTTCTTACAAAAATTTCTAGACAAAAAGGACCGTACCTTTGCTTCTTCTACCAAACTGGGATGATCAATCTCATATGTCTGGAGAAATTGAAGATCGCAAATGGTTTTGGTACAGCCATTTCAAAAGAAAAAGAGGATTGAAAAACATATAGTAACTTTTCTTTCTCTTGTGTCTCTAGTACGATTTCTTTTATTCATTTTATATTCTATAATTTTATTAAATCGATATACTTCCTGCAAGCAAATCAATGATCCAGGAAGAATATGAAAGTGTAAATATTATGTTATTGTGGTTATCACTTCAAATACACATTTTCCTTTTTTGTTTTATGATAAAAACATGTTATAAAACAACAGAAGTGGATATTTTTAGTTTGGATTTCCCAAATCTTACTTTTGACGGGTGTAGATATATAGTCACACATGAAGTATTTTTTATGACATATTTCTTTACTTAGAAAAGGGTACTTTGTAGAGATTCAGTACAGAATGGAACTTGCCCTGAAATATCGTGGTAAATCTATGGAATATTCGGGCATTGGTCTCAAAGAGTTTTATATTCCTACTGTCGATGACATGGAACTGGACTTTTCATTAGAATCGGCAATTTGGTTTAAATGCCTCGCTATTAAATCGATGGTGATCGACTGTGATGTCCATAACGTTTTCTGGGAACCAAAATATCCGAGCGGAGCAGAGCCACCAAGAGCCGTATTCGAAGACAATCGGTTGGAAGAAAATGAGCTATTCAATTCAGCTATTAACATTGTGAAACTTAAGGACAAGAAATCATGTAAAACCGATATTGCGAAAGAGATTTCAAGAATACTCCATCTATTTGTGTTTCCTATTGTTGTCCTCCGAAGAGCCGATTTGTCTTGTCTCGAAGACATTCTACGGCAAGTGGAAGAGAAGATTTTCCAGATTAACATTGCAACGGTAGAAAGAGACAAACAACTAGCTGAAACTGAACATAAATTGAAAGAGGGGAGAAATAATATGGTTCTGTCTCAAAAAATGGAGTTTAAGAAATATCTTAAACATTGTAATGGAAAATTTCTTGAAGAATTTCTGGAGGATATTAGCCGTGATTTAAGAATGTTTACAAATAAACTTGTAGCATTTCAAAGCAACAGTACAGACGGTCTTAAATCTGATATCAAAACTCTTGAGAGGAAAAGACAAAAAGATGAGATTCAGTCAAGAATTCTTAAACTCCAGAGCATACAAGAAGCAATAAAACATTCTCTGACCAAACGGAAAAAGAAAAAGTCAAAGCCTAAAATTTACGAAGAAGAGGAACATAACCAATATCTTGGATTAAAAGCGAAAATAATGCAAGACAAGACCGAGATGCATGATCTCTTCCAAGGGAAGGTAAAAGTTACTTCGGTCAGAGAGGCGATAATACAAGCATGCAAAGACTTAAGAACAATTGGCGAAAGCACCGGCGTAGATGTCATGCCTTTCGGAGAATTCTCGTCAACTGATATCCTAGGCACCATTTCTAAACCAAAGAAATGGTTGACTCTAAATGAAAGGATACAATGTCTGCTGAATGACAATTCAAACAATGTCAGCAAGATTTATAGTAGCTTTCATTCAGACATGTCTAAAAAGATCATTGGATTTCTGGCTGAAAGAGCTTTGTTTGATAAGAAGAAAGAAGAAAATTTACCGTTTTTCTTCATGTCAGAATACGCACTCCCTCCAAGAAAGGAAAATTCTGGTTCGAAAAAAGAGGACAAAAACAGATATGCAAATGTAAGTTCGGATATTGAGTCGGATTCGCCTTATAGACGATTTACCCAGCTCATTAAAGGCGAGATTATGCAACATACGTATGACCAATGCCAACAACTTGTGAACATTCTCTCGAAGCAAAAAGCGAACGATAAGAAGGCGCATTGTTCAAAGGTTTCATTGAATAACACGTGGGTTTTCTACGAGTTTCAATTATATGGTTACCTTATCGAACATTTGTGCGAGCTGTACGAGTACATTCATAAGGCGAAGGCAAAAGATATGTTGGAATATATAAAAGGAAAATCTTTGACGGACCTTGGTGTACAAGAACCTTGGCTTATAGGGAGTTCCACAACCGAACAAGCGCAAGCAAGACAAAGTTGCAACAAATGCTTCGAACGAAATGTTTCAGTAGTTGCACAAAGGAATGGGAGGAACTCTTGCAATTTAATAGACATTTGTGAAAGCGATGATGAATTGCTCGATTTATTTGATATTCCGCCAAATGAGCCAAACAACAAACAAAAAAGCTCGAAAACCAATGAGACTCAAGCTTGCCAATCTAAAGACAAAAAAGAATGTTTGGGAATCATAACAAGTGAAGTGAAGAACATGATACGCTCGAAAAGCATAATTGGAAAGCTTAGAAGTGTTGCTAGAATAAACAAAATGGTGAGCGACTGGGCAATGGCCCTGAAAGCAGAACATTGCGGCTGTGGAGATGAAGCCGCGCTAAACGCAGACGACATGTTAGCCAGTACAACGTACATGCTGACGAAATTCGAAAGTCCTGTATTTGAAAAGTTATACTCGCACATTCATCTTACAAATGATTTTATCCCCCCTTTTATGATGGGAAGTGTGCAAGACTGGGCCTTGACGACTTTCTATTGTTCTTTTCAAACTATTTCTTGTAATATGGAGGGTTCATCAGAATCAGAAAGTTTGGTATAAATAAATGTGCCTTCTACGGTACAATGTCTCTATTTTTACTATTATTAAGAATAAGCATCAAAGCTTAGAAATTGTCAAAACCTTTAAGTTTTTTTATAGGTTGGTCTTGATTTGTGCTCCCATTTGGCATTTTTTATTGTTCCATATATGCTCACCATATTTTTTCTGTTTCTGGCATTATCAACATTTTGATTAGAGTGCTCTGATGAGTCTTCAAGAGACAACACGTCAGTTGTAATTTTGAATCGTGACAATCCGTGATAGTAAGCACTGATAATTTGGTGCAATTCAACTTCATCGAGGTTAGCAAGTATCAAAATATTTGATCGAATTATTTGTGCAAATCTCACAATAAGTATTAAAACTTCATTTCTTACCAACGCATAGGACGATCTATTCATCATTTGTTAAAGTTACAGTTATGCTTTTTTTGCTGTTTTTGTTTTTGTTTTGTTTTTGTTTTGCTCTATGATTTTCTTTTTTAATTGGCTGGTGTTTGGTGTTTTGAACCATTTGGCTAGATTGCCTCTGATGAGTCTATATAAACGAAATTTTCTTCAGGTGGTCAGGCGTTACGGTAGCCAAAATAATTGCCTGGTACTTAGTTGTAGTTTTAATTTTGAACCACACATTGCAATTATTTCTTCTGCATTTTATCTTTTTTTGTATGGATATCTTAAATTGATAAGTGTTTTAATTATAACACCAATTAAAAGTACATGTGTGTTGTATTTTTCCACAAACATCAAATGATTACTATGAAATCAGGAAACACAAAGTTATTGTTTCCTGTTTGCATAGGGATCTATTATTTGAAATAACTGAAACATTTATGAAATGAAAACTAGAGGCTCCTAAGATATTTATTGGCACATCTAATTGTTCTAAGACCAATCATGTCTGGCTCAGAGTCCTAAGATATTTATTGGCAAATCTAATTGTTCTAAGACCAATCATGCCTGGCTCAGAGTCTTAAGATATTTATTTGTACATCTAATTGTTCTAAGACCAAACAATGTCTGGCCCTGAGTCCTAAGATATTTATTGGCACTTTTAATTGTTCTAAGACCAATCGATGTCTAGCACTGAGTCCTAAGATATTTATTAGCACATCTAATTATTCTTAGACCAATCAATGTCTGGCCCTGAGTCTTAAGATATTTTTGGCACATCTACACTGTAATTGTTCTAAGACCAATCGTCTTACCCGGAGTCTCAAGATATATATTAGCACATCTAATTGTTCTAGCACCAATTGGTGTCTGGCCCCGAGTCCTAAGATATATATTGACACATCTAATTGTTCTAGCACCAATCGATGTCTGGGCCCGAGTCCTAAGATATTTATTGGCACATACCAACTAATATCTAGCTCTGTGTCATAAGATATTTATTAGCATATCTATAGTTCTTTATCTTACAAGACCAATCGATGTCTTGCCATGTGTCCTAAGATATAGATATATAGACACATCTAATTGTTCTAGAACCAATCGATGTCTGGTCCCGAGTCCTAAGATATTTATTGGCATATCTTAATAGTTCTAGCACCAATCGATGTCTGGCACTGAGTCCTAAGATATTTAATGGCACATATCAATTAATATCTAGCTCTGTTTCATAAGATATTTATTAGCATATCTTATTGTTCTTTATCGATGTCTTGCCATGTGTCCTAAGATATATATAGAAACATCTAATAGTTCTAAATCCAACAAGACCATTCGATGTCTGGCCCTGTGTTGCACGGCAAAATGTAAACCCCTTTTATGTTCAAGTTTTTGATTGACAGACAGGCCTTTGGTAATGCAGGCGCTTATTGAACAAGTTGTCGAAATGTTGGTATAAATACCAAACTATCAATGCATTCTCCATTACCATTTCATTGTAAGTATGGGTCCTGCTTGGTAAATTATAAAAGTGCTTTAATCTGATATTTATCAATTTGCTGCCAGAGGACATTGGGTTTCTCTGCAAATAAAACCATCCCCATTTCTTGGATTGAAATGATATTCTAAACAAGAGGCTCCCAGGAGCCTTAATCGCTCACCTGGTCTAGATGTCAACCCTATATTTTGTAGAGCTAAATGAGCTGAATATTTAAGCAAGCAACAGTTTTTTCTTTATCTACTATAGTTTTCATTCTATATGCCAAAAACACGAAAAACCGTTATTTTAGGGGCCGTAACCCCTATAAGGGGTCATCTGACAACTTCAACCCTATGGAGACTTTTGTAGAGCTTTATGCCCTGAACATTTAAGCAAGCAACAGCTTTTCTCTATCTGCTAAAGTTTTCATTCTAAAGGCCAAAAACATGAAAAAGGTTATTTTAGGGGCTGTAACCTCTATTAAGGGTCATCTGACAACTTCAATCCTATTGAGACTTTTGTAGAGCTAAATAAACTGAACGTTTAAGCAAGCAACAGCTTTTCTCTATCTGCTATAGTTTTCATTCTATAGGCCAAAAACATGAAAAAGGTTATTTTAGGGGCCATAACCCCTATTAAGGGTCATCAGACGACTTCCATCCCATGGAGACTTTTATAGAGCTAAATGAGCAGAACATTTAAGCAAGCAACAGCTTTTCTCATCTGCTATAGTTTTCTTTCTATAGGCCAAAAACATGAAAAAACATTATTTCAGGAGCCGTAAACCCTATAAGGGGTCATCTGACAACTTAAACCCTATGGAGACTTTTGTAGAGCTAAATGAGCTGAACATTTAAGCAAGCAACAGCTTTTCTCTATCTGCAATAGTTTTCTTTCTATAGGCCAAAACATGAAAAAAACATCATTTAAGGGGCTGTAACCCCTATAAGGGGTCATCTGACAACTTCGACCCTATGGAGACTTTTGTAGAGCAAAATGAGCTGAACATTTAAGCAAGCAACAGCTTTTCTCTATCTGCAATAGTTTTCATACTATAGGGCAAAAACATGAAAAAACACTATTTTTCACCTTTAAGGAGCTGTAACCCCTATAAGGGGTCATCTGACAACTTGGACCAAATGGAGACTTTTGTAGAGCTTTTAATGCTGAAGCAGCAGGGTGGCATCAGATTTCATCTATCTCTTATACTTTTTGATTTACAAGCCAAAAACAGTAGTCTGACCCCCCTGGTCTATTTTTAGCAACGGCGGCCATGTTTTTCGACGAATCAAAAATCCCCACATCAGTTCTGTGGGGGATACCCTAAGGTACCATCAGACCAAATTTGGTTTGAATCTGTTCAGCTGTTTCAGAGGAGAAGAAGTTTGAAGAAAAGTTAACGACGACAGACGACAACGACGGACGACGACGGACGCCAAGTGATGGCAATAGCTCACATGGCCTTTGGCCAGGTGAGCTAAAAAGAATTAGGAGGGATAGGAAGCATTTTTTTAAAATGCTTCTGCCATACAATTTGGCAAACTGCTTCATGAATCCCATCATTCATCTTTAAATATATAACCTGCCTTCAACACCCCAATACAATTTTCCTGGATTGGAAAAGCCCTGAAATAACCTGAAATTTTTTCTAGAAAATCAGAATTCTTATAAAGAAGACCAGCTACATCATGAAGTATCATTTAAAAAAACATATTTAACACTAAGGAGTCATGTTACTTAAAAATACAACAATCTCGAAACAAGAGGCTCCCAGGAGCCGGAATCGCTCACCTGGTCTTAATGTCAACCCTTTGAAGACTTTTGTATAGCTAAATGAGCTGAATGTTTAACAATAAAAAGCTTTTCTCTATCTGCAATAGTTTTCATTCCAAAGCAAAAAACACTATTTTTCACCTTTAAAGGGCCATAACCCCTTAAAGGGGTCATCTGACAACTTCGACCCTAAAAGACTTTTGTAGAGCTAATTAAACTGAACATTTAAGCAAGCAACATCTTTTCTCTATCTGCAAAAGTTTTCATTCTATAGGCCAAAAACACTATTTTTTGCCTTTAAGGGGCCGTAACCACTATAAGGGGTCATCTGGCAACTTTGACCCTATGGAGACTTTTGTAGAGCTAAATGAGCTGAACATTTAAGCAAGCAACAACTTTTCTCTATCTGCAATAGTTTTCATTCCATAGACCAAAAACACTATTTTTTGCCTTTAAGGGGCTGTAACCCCTATAGGAGGTCATCTGACAACTTCGACCATATAGAGACTTGTGTAGAGCTAAATGAGCTGCACATTTAAGCAAGCAACAGCTTTTCTCTATCTGCAATAGTTTTCATTCTATAGGCCAAAAACTCTATTTTTTGCCTTTAAGGGGCCATAACCCCTATAAGGGGTCATCTGACAACTTTGACCCTATGGAGACTTTTGTAGAGCTAAATGAGCTGAACATTTAAGCAAGCAACAGCTTTTCTCTATCTGCAATAGTTTTCATTCTATAGGCCAAAAACACTATTTTTTGCCTTTAAGGGGCCATAACCCCTATAAGGGGTTGTCTGACAACTTTGACCCTATGGAGGCTTGTGTAGAGCTAAACGAGCTGAACATTTAAGCAAGCAACAGCTTTTCTCTATCTGCAATAGTTTTCATTTTATAGGCCAAAAACTCTATTTTTTGCCTTTAAGGGGCCATAACCCCTATAAGGGGTCATCTGACAACTTTGACCCTATGGAGACTTTTGTAGAGCTAAATGAGCTGAACATTTAAGCAAGCAACAGCTTCTCCCTATCTGCAATAGTTTTCATTCCATAGGCCAAAAACATGAAAAAATGCTATTTTTCACCTTTAAGGGGCTGTAACTCCCATAAGGGGTCATCTGACAACTTCGACTCAATGGAGACTTTTGTAGAGCTTTTGATGCTGAAGCTGTAGCGTGGCATCAGATTTCATCTATCTCTTATACTTTTTGATTTACAAGCCAAAAACAGTAGTCTGACCCCCCTGGTCTATTTTTAGCAACGGCGGCCATGTTTTTCGACGAATCAAAAATCCCCACATCAGTTCTGTGGGGGATACCCTAAAGTACCACCAGACCAAATTTGGTTTGAATCTGTGCAGCCGTTTCAGAGGAGAAGAAGTTTGAAGAAAAGTTAACGACGACGACGACGGACGACGACGACGGACGACGACGACGGACGCCAAGTGATGGCAATAGCTCACATGGCCTATGGCCAGGTGAGCTAAAAATGGGAGCTGAGTTTAATGTCTTTCTTTTTTCAATGCCAATGGGGCATAAAGGGAAGTAAGTTTTTTTATTCAGAATTTGTGTTATGGATAGAAACCATTGATTTTGACTAACAAACCAAATGACATCTAGGTAAGCAAAATACTGGAATCCATCTGGAAACCAAAAACAACATGGTGAAGGACAGTGGTGGCAGAATTAAAAGTGGGGTGAGGCACAGAAATTACCTTAAGGGGGTACAGAACACCTAAGGGAGTATTACTTGAATGTTTTAGTGAGGCACATTTATTCAAAGAAATCAAGCTTCTCAATGATCAATATATGAAATATTGAAACTCCATTATGTTCAATGAAAATTTTCCCAAGAAACTTATGGTTCAATTTTCTTAACAATTTGCTTATTAACTTTATTTGACTAAAGTACATATTTTTGCAAAATTTCACGAAAATTAATCGACAGAATTAAATGTTAGCCAAAGTGTTGGGTACCCCCTTAAGTTAGCCCAAGTGGAGGAAAATGATTGTGGCCTTATGTCTCACAAGAGACGAAGAGGACTAAGTGCATATTGTGGCCTTATGTCTCACAAGAGACGAAGAGGACTAAGTGCATATTAAAGTGCAAAATACAACAAAAAAGCTATAAAAATTTATTGTAACAATACATTTAAAATAAAAAGATTTTTTATAAAAGTTTCATACTAAAACAAACATAATTCATTCCATTGAAAACTATTGATCACAAAGGAAATATATAAATAAGCTGAATACCATGAACAATTAAAAAACTTAATATGCATCAACAATTATTTCTAAAACCAAAACTTGATGCTCTAATATCATTTAAAAACTACCGGTATACACAAGTTGAATTTCATTTTAAGCACCAGATTTTATCTATATGTACTATTATAAAAATACCAACTTTTTATGCAAATTTTTCAAAACCTGAATACTGAAACAAATATTGACTTAGGATGTTAAAATACTTTTATTAAGAATAGTTTAGACTTGGGAAGAAAGTTGTAAATAAGTCTCTATTCTAAAACTAAAATATAAACAAGTTAATTAAAACACATAAAAAAAAACCAAAAAACAAACAATGTCACCGAGGTAACACGTATGTGTGGTGGAATGGTACAATATCGATAAACTAACAATACTTTGGTGATCAAGAGCAAGAAAATTAATCTTAACAAGCATTAAACTATTTTTCATGATAATGATGATAATGATACTCAATTGCATAAATCATTTACCAGGTTTACTTGGCAAAAGAAATCAGCAGTAACATAGCTTAGATTTATATGGGAAAAGTATCATTGTAGATTTTTAAATAAACATGTATAATCATGTCCTATAAAACAAGAGGCTCCCAGGAGCCTGAATCGCTCACCTGGTCTTGATGTCAACCCTATGAAGACTTTTGTAGAGCTAAATGAGCTGAATCTTTAAGCAAGCAAAAGCTTTTCTCTATCTGCAATAGTTTACGTTCTATTGGCCAAAAACACTATTTTTCGCCTTTAAGGGGCTGTTACCCCTATAAGGGGTCATCAGACAACTTAAACCCTATGGAGACTTTTGTAGAGCAAAATGAGCTGAACATTTAAGCAAGCAACAGCTTTTCTTTATCTACAATAGTTTTCATTCCATAGGCCAAAAACATGCAAAAACGCTATTTTTCACCTTTAAGGGGCTGTAACCCCTATAAGGGGTCATCTGACAACTTCGACCCTATGGAGACTTTTGTAGAGCTAAATGAGCTGAACATTTAAGCAAGCAACAGCTTTTCTTTATCTACAATAGTTTTCATTCTATAGGCCAAAAACATGCAAAAACGCTATTTTTCACCTTTAAGGGGCTGTAACCCCTATAAGGGATCATCTGACAACTTTGACCTTATGGAGACTTTTGTAGAGCTAAATGAGCTAAACATTTAAGCGAGCAACAGCTATTCTCTATCTGCAATAGTTTTCATTCTATAGGCCAAAACACTATTTTTCGCCTTTAAGGGGCTTAAACCCCTTCAGGGTCATCTGACAACTTCGACCCCATGGAGACTTTTGTAGAGCTAAATGGGCTGAACATTTTAGCAAGCAACAGCTTTTCTCTATCTGCAATAGTTTTCATTCTCCAGGCCAAAAACACTATTTTTCGTCTTTAAGGGGCTGTAACCCCTATAAGGGGTCATCTGACAACTTCGACCCTATGGAGACTTTTGTAGAGCTAAATGAGCTGAACATTTATGCAAGCAACAGCTTATCTCTATCTACAATTGTTTGCATTCTATAGGCCAAAAACATGCAAAAATGCTATTTTTCTCCTTTAAGGGGCCGTAACCCCTATAAGGGGTCATCTGACAACTTCGACTCAATGGAGACTTTTGTAGAGCTTTTAATGCTGAAGCAGTAGGGTGGCATCAGATTTCATCTATCTCTTATACTTTTTGATTTACAAGCCAAAAACAGTAGTCTGACCCCCCTGGTCTATTTTTAGTAACGGCAGCCATGTTGTTTGGACGGCGGTCACCACTTGTGCAATCTTGGTAGAGGACATCCAATTGATGAAGTGTGCAAAGTTTCAAAGCAATCCCTTTAGTCATTTCGGAGGAGAAGATTATCAAAGAAAAGTTAACGACGACGACGGACGACGACAGACGACGACGACGACGACGGACGACGACGGACGCCAAGTGATGGCAATAGCTCACATGGACCTTCGGTCCAGGTGAGCTAAAAATGTCTTTAAATTTTGCTGAAAATCAAACAAGAAACAAATAAAATTTGAGTTATCTTTCTTTGATCAAAAAAATTCTTTAAAGTGGTCCAATTATTATGCTGAAAATCAAACTAGATCTTTATTTCATTGTCAAAATTCCAAGCAAACACCTTGGAAAGTTTTTACTATTTATCATTCAGAAAACATCTGGAAAGGGACAGACAGACGAACATGGAACAAACAGGAAGGTATCACATAATTCATCACCACTTCGTGTGGCGGGGGTATAAAAATCACGACATTAATAAAGAAATATCATCTAAAAAAAGCACTGATATATAAATATGATTTCGATATAAAAATATCACAAGGAATAGACTAAGAAGTATAAATAACTTGAACACTTTAACATTGGAACAAATAAACAAATATAACTTAAGTTGCACAAGCATATATTAGAAATAACAATTATAATAGTTTTTTTTTGAAATACTGCCATTCTGTTTAAAACATTCATCAAAATAATTTCGAAGAAATCAAGCTTTTAAATGAAGATATTCTACAACCATTACAAAATCCAAATGTTTGCTATTAACAAAAATGAAAATGAGAGCAAACATCTTTTAATTTTTCATCTTAAGAAAAGGATGAAATACATGTAGCTCTTCTGAGCTCAGCATTTTGAACATACAGCGAAACCTGTCTAAACCAACACCTATGGGACTGAAGGATTTGTTTGGAATACACAGGAGTTTGATTTGTACAGGCTATAAATGTGTATATTTAAAAGAAGGGACTTGTTAACCAGTTTGGTTTAGACTGGTTTTAGGTTTATCCAGGCTTTGGTTTCGACAGGATTCACAGAAACATGTTTTAAACATTTGAAACATTCCTGTACATTATAACAAACAACAAACATACAAGAAAAAATGGAAGAAAAAAAAAGTGATTACACATGAATCTGTTGTATTTGAAAAACAATGCTGTACAAAAAACATAAAATAAAGTAATATTACTGTCACTTTAACCAGATATTTGTGTCATTTATGCATTATTTTGTAGTTGTTTTTAAGTGGTATATTTTTGTTACAAGAATGTACAACATTGGAATAACCTAAAATACAAACAAAGCCTTTTATTTTTTTTTCAAAGTTTTAATTTGAAGCAAAATTGATGCAGACATTATTTATTATTACAATTTTATGTTAATATTGCAAACTGGGTACAAAAATAAGTTCTATGCCTTCAATAAAAAAACCCTCAAAACTTAAAAAAATTCAACCTTATGGTTGATCAACAAATTACCCATTACCGTATCTAATTCAACCTGAGGTAGCAATAACAGCCAAAAGTAGCAATAAAAACATACAATAACAAATACATTGTACAAAAAATTTCGTTAAACGGGATGGGACTTATGATCCTCAACAGCATATGACTTTGATCTCTTTCTAAATTTCAACCTTTTCTTGTCATTTCCTGTCAAATTCAAGGATTTATCATCATCAGAGAGTGGTGTTGTCTCGTCTATTAGGTCCATGTCAGACTTGTCTGAATCGTTAGACCTTTGAGACCTAAATCTACCACGGCCGGACTTTATAGGCAAGTGATACCAATCAGAGTGAGGTCTTGAGGGGTGACCATGAAATGTGTTTGTGTAAGTAGGTCTTAGAAATGGACTTCCTGGGTGAAAAGTTATCTGATTAAATTCTGGCCCAAGCTGTTGGGAAAATGGCTGAAAAGATAATGAAAAATAGAAAAATAGGGCATGTAATGGGACATTAAATGATACCCCGCCACGTTATAATATCAAAAGTTCATAAAATTTGATTTCAAAGTGGCCTTTCTCGAAAACTATTTTTCATATCAAGCTGGAAATTGAACCTGACCTGTATTTTATTGTACTCAATAGCTGTACAAAATATCATTTGAATCCCATGAAGCGTTTTCAAGTTATTGGTCGGAAACTCAAAATTTCATGAAATTTGATTTTTCAAAGTGGCCTATCTTGAAAATTATTTATTGGATCATGCTGGAAATCAAACTTGACCTGTATTTTATTGTACTTAACAGCTGTGCAAAATATCATTCAAATCCTTTGACGCGTTTTCAAGTTATTGGTCGGAAACTCAAAATTTCATGAAATTTGATTTTTCAAAGTGGCCTATCTCGAAAACTATTTTTTGGATCATGCTGGAAATCGAACTTGACCTGTATTTTATTGTACTAAACAACTGTGCAAAATATCATTCAAATCCTTTGACGCGTTTTCAAGTTATTGGTCGGAAACTCAAAATTTCATGAAATTTGATTTTTCAAAGTGGCCTATCTCGAAAACTATTTTTCGGATCATGCTGGAAATCGAACTTGACCTGTATTTTATTGTACTAAACAGCTGTGCAAAATATCATTCAAATCCTTTGACGCGTTTTCAAGTTATTGGTCGGAAACCTTCGGGGGACGGACAGACAGACGGAAGGACAGACAGACAGACGGACGGACGGACAGACACCGAAAAAAACTGAGGGTATAACATAATACCCTGCCACTTCGTGTGGCGGGGTATAAAAAATATTAAAGCTGTGTTTATATGATCAGGTTTTGTTTCTAACATTCTACATATATTATTTTTAAGATACTGTGGATTAATTTTTTCTGTGGGTACCAATTTTTGTGGTTTGATGAAAAAGGACCATGTCACGGAATCTTTAATTCATGGTTCTTCAGTCTGCAGCATCCAGATCAATATTAATTTTCCCTTTCGTGGGGTTATTAAATTTCGTGGGTCAATGCCACCCACTAAAACCATGAAATTTGATACCCCCAAATAATAATGAAAACATAGTAGCAAGTTTATCAACTTGAAGCTATGGTGTTCACTCTGTCTGATTATTGGTGCTATTTTCCATTTAATTTTTACTGTTTAATTTTACAACCATGTATTTGAAAATCTTAATTGGTCACAATTAAGGCTGCTGGCTGTTTTCTATTGTGGATTTTTTAATTAGTGCCGTGTTCATCACTTACACTTATTTCACATCTTATTACATTTGTTTCCTTGATTTCATTTTTCTTTCTAATCAAATTGCTTTTTGATACTTTATTTAAAATTAAACACAGAAAATTGAAATCTATATGAAATTGTAAATTTCGCAAACAAGTATTTTTGTGTTTTTGTAATACAACATACCCTTGACCTATTTGAACCAGGAATGAATTGTTGAATTCCCTGAACACCAGAGTCATTCTCCACATCCTAGAAAAAAACATTTCATACAAACAATTATATTGTGTACAAAAACCATTAATAAAGTAGTTTTACTACATACTGATAGTTTCCTTTGTTATACAAACTGCAGGAAAGAACATGTTTTGCATTCAAATTTACTACTGATATAATTTATATAAGCCAAGGACATTAAAGAATACATTAATGGGGTAGGACAGGGGGGTTCTCTTCCCCCGCACCCCGCCCCCTCCGCCCCTTCCACCCCTGCTCCCAACCACCTCAACCCTGGTACCCCTGTTCCCCTTGTCCACCCCTGTACCCCTGCTCCCCGCCCCTTTCACCCCCGTTCCCCGCACCCTCTACACCCACTCCCCGCCCCTTCTACACCCGCTCCCTGCCTCCTCAACCCCCCTCTTTTATACTGTATGCATCATCAATACATTGATAAAATAGGTCAAAGACAATAATGGCCAGTTTGTGCTAAAAAGTAACAAGGGGTTGCTCTAAGTCATGCTAAGGATAGGAAGTAGATGCATGATTGACCTGGAAAGGGGAGGCAATGTACAACTCCTCATGCCAAAGCTGTAAATCAAAGGACAAGATATGATAAGAGCCCAATTTTGCCCCCCAATTTTGAAATTATTAAAATGAGCTAAAATTATGTGATGTATACTTTAGATTAGTTTAACTTTACTATATCAGCATTATTTTGTTAAAAGTGATCCATTATGATGTGAAAATAGGTTCCCAAAGTGGCTTTAAAATCGTGATTTGATGAAAAACTGCAAAAAACCTGCAATTTTGATGTGGTTTTCAGAAAATTTAACTATGAGCCACACCGAGTACCACTACAATAATTTATGTAGATAATCATTTTTAATATAGAAACAAACCACAAAAATATCTTTGTGGTACTCGGTGTGGCTCATAGTTATATTTACCAAAAACTACTCAAAATTTGCATGATTTTAACACTTTTTTACAAAAATGTCTTTTTCACATAATTTGATGACGTCACTGTGACGTAATAAACAAGATTTAGTTAAAATAAATGTTATTTTACTAAACCTTGTTTATCTAAGAACTGATCTAGAATAATTCAACCTTAGTTCAATCATTTTTAAAAAATGGTAAATTAGGGGGCCAAATTTAGCACTTATCATATCTTGTCCTTTAAGATCAATCCTTCAGTAGAAGCTGAGAAATCTGTTACGAAAAATTGTCTATTTTTGACCCTAAAAAAGTCTGTCAGCTCACAAAACAGGAAGTAGATGCGCCATTGACCTGAAAATGGGTGGTATGGTACAACTCATTTTGCTTAAGCTGTGTACAAAATTTGAAATCAATACCTTCAGTAGAAGTAGAGAAATCTGCTACGAAGATTTGTAACGTAGGGACGGATGGACAGACAGACAGACAGACAAGGTGATTGCAATATAGCCCCCTCTCTTACCAGTGGGGGTATACGTATAATTCCGCAAACAATAGACCCGAAATAAAAAACCCAGATCATGGAGCCACATATTGTCAATGTAATTGGTGTGATGCAATAAACAGGAATTAGTTGCATGTAAGTTCACTCTTATTAACATGAGTATATCTTGTTGGGTGCAGCTTGGTTATTGCAAATGTGTTTTCAACTGCTTTTATCTTTGCCTTTTATAACTTCTGACATCCAATACCCAATTACACCAATATAAAAATATCATAGATTCTTATCCCCTCATGTCCCAATTTTCTCAGTTGCCTAAAAAAAAATATTTAGATTTTTTGGCAAATTATGTCAATTTTTCTTTGAAATGTTTTATAAAAATGGATAAAAAATCAAAAATAAAATTTGCCTATTCATCCCATATGTTCAGGAAATTTGAATGAGAATCTATGTTTTTTTTTTTCATCATGACCTTTGTACTAATTTGCTTCTTCCAAAATACCTTGCCTATTAATAAAATATTTCTTATCAATGCATCACTTATTCATCATGTGAAAAAAAACTATAAAAAAAGAATAATAAACAGTATACAAAATCACATACAAAATATAACAAATTACATCTTATTAACTTTCTTTTTCATTTTCAATATAACCTAAAATGGCATAAACAAATTCAATAAAATAAGTATATATGCTGATAAAATAAATGTTCGATGCAAATCTAAAAACGTAACATATAAAGAGAGGAAATAATGTGCTTAATAAGTGGACTATTTCTTTTGAGAACAACCAAATAGAATAATGACAAAGCAAAGAAAGCCCCTACCACTTCCATATTTTTTAATCAATTTCCACAGACTATATTGAAAGGTTATGTACTTAATAATACTGTGCAAAATTATAGCTGAACTGTTTATGAGTTAAGAATTGAATACAGTAAATTGTTGACAGACAGACAATTTTAAAAGATCTCCTACATTCTCCATAATTTGCCCTTGTGTTATTCAAAAGTGCATTAAACATGTTAAATCATGCAGATCTATAAAATTGATAAATATTAATATTTATCTATAAAAATTAAAAAAAAATAAAGTGACATTCCTTTTCTAGTATTCATGATAAAAAAAATCTAAAATCACATACTTCAAAAGTCCCTTATTGTCCTGTAGATTGAAAGAGGTAAAAATTAAATAATATAATTACATCAGCAACTTGATAATGATTGAGGAAGGGAGATTACTCCAAATAGAATCATCCTTGAATTATAGATTAACAAGTGATATGTGATTGAAAGTTCTGTTTGACCTGAAAATGCATTGTCTGTATCAAAATAATATTAGTCTATAAGGAATTTTGTAGGATGCCGCGTGAACAGAAACAAGAGTTAACACTAAAGTATGTCTCGCCTGCCGGCACCATCATAAACAATTATTCTTTCTTACTTCCACCTGCACTATATTTTGAATTTATGTGGATTTTCAATTTCTGAGATCAAAAGATGTTTATAGAACTCAAACATTGCAAATATATGCAATAAAAATAATCAAAGTCACTCAACCGGAAAACCAAGGTCAAGGTCAAAAGATGGGGATGCAACTGTGCTAAGCTACTACTGGGGCATATGCATACCAAGTTTCATCAACCTAGGACCTATAGTTCTTGAGATATGGAGGTGCTCACAAAACTTTTCCATTGCTATAATATGTATTGGAAATTGTCAAAGTCACTCAACCGGAAAATCAAGGTCAAGGTCAAAAGATGGGGATGCAACTGTGCTAAGCTACTACTGGGACATATGCATACCAAGTTTCATCAACCTAGGACCTATAGTTCTTGAGATATGGAGGTGCTCGCAAAACTTTTCCATTGCTATTATATGTATTGAAAATTGTCAAAGTCACTCAACCAAAAAATCAAGGTCAAGGTCAAAAGATGGGGATGCAACTGTGCTAAGCTACTACTGGGGCATATGCATACCAAGTTTCATCAACCTAGGACCTATAGTTCTTGAGATATGGAGGTGCTCGCAAAACTTTTCCATTGCTATTATATGTATTGAAAATTGTCAAAGTCACTCAACCGGAAAATCAAGGTCAAGGTCAAAAGATGGGGATGCAACTGTGCTAAGCTACTACTGGGACATATGCATACCAAGTTTCATCAACCTAGGACCTATAGTTCTTGAGATATGGAGGTGCTCGCAAAACTTTTCCATTGCTATTATAGGTATTGAAAATTGTCAAAGTCACTCAACCGGAAAATCAAGGTCAAGGTCAAAAGATGGGGATGCAACTGTGCTAAGCTACTACTGGGGCATATGCATACCAAGTTTCATTAACCTAGGACTTATAGTTCTTGAGATATGGAGGTGCTCATAAAACTTTTTCAAAAAGTTAACGCCGCCATCGCCGCCGCCGTCGCCGTCGCCGGTAAAGTAACACCTATGTCCCGCTCTGCTTCGCAGGCGAGACAAAAATCATTGCAATGAGTCTCATGTAGGATATGAAAATAAAAAGCTTCGCCGAGCACAGCATGATACGACCGCAACATGTTGAACCCTGTACATTTTAGGCCCAATATGGATAGTCTATTGCTCTGGACACATGCAGCCCATGGTGGACTGACAAAGGTTTTTGACACATGCTTCTCTGGTGGACTTTCGACCCAGGGGGTAAAAATATAAATTTTCAATTTTGTATTCTACTCTTGAAAAGAATAATGTTTGGGAAAAAAAATTAAAAATCGAACCAGAAATTTTTTTAAATTATGATTACGGCCCCTTAGGTAATGAGCAAAATAAAGTGGGGGTCTCAAAAATTAATTCTTAAATTTAGAATCGCTACTTGGCAAGGATGAACTTGTAAAAAAAATTTCTTAATCGGACCAGAAATAAAAAAGTTAGGATTTTGGTCCCTTTTGGTCCCTAATAACATAACAGTAAAAAAAGGGGATACAAAAATATATCTGCTACTTGACAAGAATAAACTTGAAAAAAAATTGTCAAAATCGGACAAGAATTAAAAAAAAATTCAATTTCAGCCCCCTTTGGCCCCTTATTATGTAACAGGTGAAAAAGGGGTGGGGTTGCAAAAATAATTTCTCAAATTTGGATTCACTACTTTTGCCAAAAAAAATTTCAAAAACGAACCAGAAATAAAAAAGTTTTGATTACGGCCCCTTTTGGCCCCTAATTACAAAACAAGTGAAAAGGGGGATGGTCACAAAAATCAATTCTCAAATTTGTCTCACTACCTGACAAGAATAAACTTGCAAAAAATTTTTTTAAAATGGGACCACAAATAAACAAGAGGCTCCCAGGAGCCTGAATCGCTCACCTGGTCTTAATGTCAACCCTTTGAAGACTTTTGTATAGCTAAATGAGCTGAATGTTTAAGCAATAAAAAGCTTTTTTCTATCTGCAATAGTTTTCATTCCAAAGCAAAAAAAACTATTTTTCACCTTTAAAGGGCCATAACCCCTTAAAGGGGTCATCTGACAACTTCGACCCTAGAAAGACTTTTGTAGAGCTAATTAAGCTGAACATTTAAGCAAGCAACATCTTTTCTCTATCTGCAAAAGTTTTCTTTCTTTAGGCAAAAAACACTATTTTTTGCCTTTAAGGGGCCGTAACCACTATAAGGGGTCATCTGGCAACTTTGACCCTATGGAAACTTTTGTAGAGCTAAATGAGCTGAACATTTAAGCAAGCAACAGCTTTTCTCTATCTGCAATAGTTTTCATTCTATAGGCCAAAAGCTCTATTTTATGCCTTTAAGGGGCCATAACCCCTATAAGGGGTCATCTGACAACTTTGACCCTATGGAGACTTTTGTAGAGCTAAATGAGCTGAACATTTAAGCAAGCAACAGCTTTTTCCTATCTGCAATAGTTTTCATTCTATAGGCCAAAAACACTATTTTTTGCCTTTACAGGGGCCGTAACCCCTATAAGGGGTCATCTGACAACTTCGACCCTATGGAGGCTTGTGTAGAGCTAAATGAGCTGAACATTTAAGCAAGCAACAGCTTTTCTCTATCTGCAATAGTTTTCATTCTATAAGCCAAAAGCTCTATTTTATGCCTTTAAGGGGCCGTAACCCCTATAAGGGGTCATCTTGCAACTTTGACCCTATGGAAACTTTTGTAGAGCTAAATGAGCTGAACATTTAAGCAAGCAACAGCTTTTCTCTATCTGCAATAGTTTTCATTCTATAGGCCAAAAACTCTATTTTTTGCCTTTAAGGGGCCGTAACCCCTATAAGGGGTCATCTGACAACTTTGACCCTATGGAGACTTTTATAGAGCTAAATGAGCTGAACATTTAAGCAAGCAACAGCTTTTTCCTATCTGCAATAGTTTTCATTCTATAGGCCAAAAACACTATTTTTTGCCTTTAAGGGGCCGTAACCCCTATAAGTGGTCATCTGACAACTTCGACCCTATGGAGGCTTGTGTAGAGCTAAATGAGCTGAACATTTAAGCAAGCAACAGCTTTTCTCTATCTGCAATAGTTTTCATTCTATAGGCCAAAAGCTCTATTTTATGCCTTTAAGGGGCCATAACCCCTATAAGGGGTCATTTGATAACTTTGACCCTATGGAGACTTTTGTAGAGCTAAATGAGCTGAACATTTAAGCAAGCAACAGCTTTTCTCTATCTGCAATAGTTTTCATTCTATAGGCCAAAAACACTATTTTTTGCCTTTAAGGGGCCGTAACCCCTATAAGGGGTCATTTGACAACTTCGACCCTATGAAGGCTTGTGTAGAGCTAAATGAGCTGAACATTTAAGCAAGCAACAGCTTTTCTATATCTGCAATAGTTTTCATTCTATAGGCCAAAAACTCTATTTTTTGCCTTTAAGGGGCCATAACCCCTATAAGGGGTCATCTGACAACTTCGACCCTATGGAGACTTTTGTAGAGCTAAATGAGCTGAACATTTAAGCAAGCAACAGCTTCTCTCTATCTGCAATAGTTTTCATTCTATAGGCCAAAAACATGAAAAAATGCTATTTTTCACCTTTAAGGGGCCGTAACTCCCATAAGGGGTCATCTGACAACTTGGACTCAATGAAGACTTTAGTATAGCTTTTGATGCTGAAGCAGTAGCGTGGCATCAGATTTCATCTATCTCTTATACTTTTTGATTTACAAGCCAAAAACAGTAGTCTGACCCCCCTGGTCTATTTTTAGCAACGGCGGCCATGTTTTTCGACGAATCAAAAATCCCCACATCAGTTCTGTGGGGGATACCCTAAAGTACCACCAGACCAAATTTGGTTTAAATCTGTGCAGCCGTTTCAGAGGAGAAGAAGTTTGAAGAAAAGTTAACGACGACGACGGACGACGACGACGGACGACGACGACGACGGACGCCAAGTGATGGCAATAGCTCACATGGCCTTTGGCCAGGTGAGCTAAAAAAGTTTCGATTTTCGCCCCATTTGGCCCCTAATTACATAATAGGGGAAAAAATGGGGGGGGTCGCAAAAATTAATTCTTAATTGTGTAAATGAGCTGAACATTTAAGCAAGCAATAGCTTCTCTCTACCTGCTATAGTTTTCATTTCATAGGCCAAAAACATGAAAAAACATTATTTTAGGGGCTGTAGCCCCTATAAGGGGTCATCTGACAACTTGGACCCTATGGAGTTTTTTGTAGAGCTAAATGAGCTGAACAATTAAGCAAGCAACAGCTTTTTGCTATCTGCAATAATTTTCATACTATAGGGCAAAAACATGAAAAAATGCTATTTTTCACCTTTAAGGGGCCGTAACTCCTATAAGGGGTCTTCTGACAACTTCGACCAAATGGAGACTTTTGTAGAACTTTTGATCCTGAAGCAGAACGGTGGCATCAGATTTCATCTATCTCTTATACTTTTTGAATTACAAGCCAAAACAGTAGTCTGACCCCCCCAGGTCTATTTTTAGCCACGGCGGCCATGTTTTTTGACGAATCAGAAATTGAAACATTACTATAGTGCAGGACACCCTAATGATCAATCATATCAAGTTTCATTGAATTCTGTTCAGTAGTTTCAGAGGAGAAGATTTTGAAAAAGTTATTGTAAGAACAAACAAACAAGAGGCTCCCAGGAGCCTGAATCGCTCACCTGACATATGTGCCTGAAGTAAAGGTTATAAGGCAAAATCTATTAAACGTTGAAAGGGTCATAAGATTAATAAGGGGGTCATCTGACAATATGGTGGATCTAAAGGTGCTGATCACTTTTGTTCTCAATCAAAATCTAAAAATCTGTCACCCTTTTTGAGTTATTTGCAAAAAAATGCAGTTTAACCTAATGTTCTATTTTTAGCCACAGCGGCCATGTTTTACAACCAATCAAAAATCCCCACAACAGTTCTATACACCTAATAATAATATACAATAACACCAAGTTTGGTTCCATTTGGACTTTAAGTGTCAGAGGAGTTAACATTTTCAATATAAGGAAATGCAGTTAAAATGCTCAAATTTGACGTTCCAAGGGCAATAACTCCTCAAAGGAAAGGTCCTACAACGTTGACCCTGTTACAAATTTTGTAGATCTTGATGTGCTTAACAATATGCAATTTAAATTTCACAAATATCTTGTATAGTTTTCAAGATATTGAGCTAAACAGGTGCAAAATTTGCAAAAAAATCCACAAAAAGGGCAATAACTCCTACATTGGTTGTTGGATTTTCTTCAAAATTTCAGAGCTAGTAGATCTTGAGGTGCTGATCACTTTTGTTCCAATCAAAATTTTGAAATCTGTCACCGTTTTAGAGTTATTTGCAAAAAACTGCCATTTACCCCTATGTTCTATTTTTAGCCACAGCGGCCATGTTTTAGGACCAATCAAAAATCCCCACATCAGTTCTATACACCTAATGCTAATAAACAACTATACCAAGTTTGGTTCCATTTGGACTTAAAGTGTCAGAGGAGTTAACGTTTTCAATGTAATGAGGAAATGCTGTTAAAATGCTAAATTTTGACGTTCTAAGGGCAATAACTCCTAAAAGGAAAGGTCTTACAACGTTGACCCTATTACATATTTTGTAGATCTTGATGTGCTTAACAATATGCAATTTAAATTTCACAAATATCTAGTATAGTTTTCAAGATATTGAGCTAAACAGGTGCAAAATTTGCAAAAAATCCACAAAAGGGGCAATAACTCCTACATGGGTTGTTGGATTTTCTTCAAAATTTCAGAGCTGGTAGATCTTGAGGTGCTCATCACTTTTGTTTCCGATCAAAATTTTGAAATCTGTCACCGTTTTAGAGTTATTTGCAAAAAACTGCCATTTACCTCTAGGTTCTATTTTTAGCCCAACGGCCATGTTTTACGACCAATCAAAAATCCCCACATCAGTTCTATACACCTAATGCTAATAAACAACTATACCAAGTTTGGTTCCATTTGGACTTAAAGTGTCAGAGGAGTTAACGTTTTCAATGTAATGAGGAAATGCTGTTAAAATGCTAAATTTTGACGTTCTAAGGGCAATAACTCCTAAAAGGAAAGGTCCTACAACGTTGACCCTGTTACATATTTTGTAGATCTTGATGTGCTTAACAATATGCAATTTAAATTTCTCAAATATCTAGTATAGTTTTCAAGATATTGAGCTAAACAGGTGCAAAATTTGCAAAAAATCCACAAAAAGGGCAATAACTCCTACATGGGTTGTTGGATTTTCTTCAAAATTTCAGGGTAGGTAGATCTTGAGGTGCTGATCACTTTTACCCTATGCCAGAATTTTGATATCTGTAGCCGTTTTTGAGTTATTTGCAAAAAACTGCATTTTACCCCTATGTTCTATTTTTAGCCATGGCGGCCATGTTTTATGACGAATCAAAAATCCCCACATCAGTTCTAAGCACCGAATGCTAATGAACAACCATACCAAGTTTGGTTGCAATTGGACTTATGGTGTCAGAGGAGTTAACGTTTTAAAAAGTTTACGGACGACGGACGACGGACGACAGACGACGGACGACGGACGGACGACGGACGCCAAGTGATGACAATAGCTCACATGACCCTTCGGGTCAGGTGAGCTAAAAAGTTGCAATTTTGGCCCCTTTTGGCCCTTAATTTCCAAACGAAAAAAGGGGGGACTCCCAAAATCAATCCCATCCATCCTTTAATGGTAAGAAATATCATTGTCAAATTTCATTGCATTTGGATAACTAGAACTAAAGTTATTGTGTATACACTAAAGTTAACAAACGACAAAGACGACAACGACAACGACGACGACGACGACAACGACGACAGCATCATACCATTATAATTCCACAAATTTTTTGCGGTCGTATAAAAATATGATTGGATATTTTCTAAAAATTTATTTCTCATTTTGAAATTCTTGTTTCCCCTTTTTATCACTTTAAATCAGCAATTTTCACAAAACATCTGTAGTGAAACTAATATGTCTATGGGCCAGGAATGGCCTGCTTGTTCTTGAAATCATTGACCAAAACATGTAGTACCCCAGATATGGACCAAAGTTGTTCAGACACAATGACCTTATTTTAAGTGGGTGGTGTCCTGTTGCCCAAGACATCTTGCAGTGAAATATTATTGATCCCCAACATGTAGTAAATATAAGATTTAACCAAAGTCAGTCACACTTAAAATATAGGTGGCAGTGACCAAATTTTAGTGGATTGTGTAGCACTACACAACACATCCAGTATTGAAATATCATTGACCCCAATCTAACATGTAATTCTGAAGATATGAACCTTAACCAAAAGATGTATGGACAGATGGACAATGTTTAAACTATGTGTCCCAAAGGCAGATCAAGAAACTTATAAAGGGGGGCCACTGACTGGCTGAACTCTAGTCATGCTTCAATGATTTCCTATATATCCAACCAAATATTTTTGGCAAAGGGGGGGGGGGGGCTTTGGATTCGCCCCTGCGTCAGACCCACATACATGGGACGGCCATATAAATTATCTTAAGTGTAAATAACAAGGATTTTTAGTGGCGGAAATCTACACTTACTTAAGATTTGTTGTAACAGTACACAAAATAATTCACATTTTGAACACTACCACCATGATCATGCTGAACCCTGTACATGTATGGAGTTTTAAGTAGTACTGAACATTGCTATCAGGGATGACTTGAATGATAAAATTCCCAAATGAAAAGCTTGAGAAAAGTATTCTATTGCAAGGATTACGACATAAGTGCTAAGCATTACAGAAGAACAGTGAGCAAAAAATCAACTTACAAAACCCATCTATAATATATAATAAAATTTGAAATTATTTTACATGCAAAAATACAATGCATGTAAAAGTGGAAAATCTTAAATATGATTTGAAATGAGTTTTTTAATGTAAATCATAAGAATCATTCTCTGCATGATCAAAACATTAAAGCAAACACAGTGCTTTGGTACATCAAAGACAAGAAAGAAGAAAACTGTGTAAACTTAGTTGTAACATTCTTCCAAAAAAGTTTTTCTTCTTCGGCTTTACACATGTCTCCTTGACACTAGTAGTGCATGCTGCCTAGGATTTATTCCAGACGTATTTAACATTCTACATAAATACAAACTCTTTGATTCTGTCATAGATTACGTGAACTCTGGGCTATTTCCCGAGAAAAGTACTTGGAAACGAATGATAAAATCTGCTATCGACATGACACAACAAGACCATTGGACTTCTCGTGTAACCGGTGACCAAGACTTTACAAGGTTCTACAGTATTCACAACTCTGTTGGTATTGCATGCGTATGGAAGTATCCTAGATCGGCATTAGATCTTCAAAGGGCTTTCCTAATTGCGAAACTTTGGACATCAATTCCAGATGAGAATAGAAAAACGTGCTTGATTTGCGATAAATCATTTTCTGACGTTATGGTCCATGCAGTTTGTGAATGCTCGTGCACCAAATACTTATGCGAAACGTTAACAGACTTGATTATTGAACACTTTAATATCAATCTCTCTGTCGAACTTTCAAATTATAATTACGAAGAGCTATTCCGTATATACCTCGGAAAAGAACCAATGACCACTCTGACAAACGTAGAATTGGATAACCTCCGATCATTGTGCTATATTCACATTATTAAATCCTCAGCCTTGTACAGACCTCACTCAGCCGCCACATACAATGTCATCGAACCTTTCATCTGAGTTTTTCATTTATCTATTTATTTATTTATCTATTTAAGAGATAACCTATTATTATTTACTTATTTATTTATTTATTTATCATTACCATAATTATGTATTTACTACATATACTTGTATTATTCTATATCCTTTTGCCTTAGCATGTACATTATTGTAACATATGTTTAACCTATTAATATCGTGTAATCTCTTTTATGGAGGAAATAAAGACATGATTGATTGATTGATTGATAAAGTAACAACTTATAAACTATGAAAAAGCAAGCCAAATTTTTAGCAAGTTGGGTATGTTAAATGTTTTCATGCAATTTAAAAAAAGCCTGTAAAATACTTGATTTGGTGTTAAGCATGTTTCATCATTTTTGACATAAACTTCTGATGGAATCAAAATAATGTTTTGTTACTATTAACCCTTACTATGCTGACTTGTTTTTCGAAAATAATCAGTCAATGCTGGATTGTTTTAAGAAATCATACAAAATATTAGTAGGTTTGTTTAAATTGCCATATCTTGCTTGTTAGTGCTTATTAAGAACTGAAAATTTGGTTTATTATGTTAAAATAATATTTCTATGACTTAACATAAAAAGAAAATTTTTTGGGTAAAATCTGGTTACCATGGCAACCGTTTTAATAAGAATTTTTCAGAAAAACTAAGAATTCTTCGAAATGCTTAACATAAATGAATAGACAAGGAAGAAAAATTGTTGTATGTGAACTTAACACCTATTATTAAGTATTTTTCTGTGAATTTATAATAGTCAATACATAATTTCTTTCTTGTCAGACATTTATGATGCAAATAAAACTTGGCTTTCTTGACTACAAATATTAAACGAAACCAAAAAATGTTAAAAAATTACCACTTAGTTTCAATTGGAACTGCTTGTCTACTTTAAGGCAGATACTGATAATATTTGGATAGATGACTAAAGGGATGTTTGTTTTTCAAATGAGAAAACATATTACACTATATGAAGGTCAAAGGTCAAATGTCAAGGTCAAACTCATATGTTAAAAACAATTATATGTAAAACCCATTTTTCCGTTAAAAAATTTGTATCTCATAATCATTGAATGCATGATCCTTATGTAAAAAGCCATTATTTAAATGTAAGACATTCACAATATCATCATCCTGTTTTATATTTAGATAGTGGGACTGTCTTTCCCATTGCAATCCACCAATTCTCCAGAATGACTGATTCGTTTTTGTCATTTTCTCTGGACTATGAGATTGATCATTCAAGTTCGGTAGTTTTGTTATTACCTTTACTTTCAATACATTAATTTAAGTGCAGTTGACAAAAAGAACACATTAAATATCTTTAAAAAAGACAAGGTTGCATGTACTTTGTGCACATTTTATGTACAAAAAGACCTTTGAAGCTCTTGTTTTTTAAAGCATTTTTTTTTAATTATGTTAAACTTTTCTTTAAAAAGAGCTTACTGTGTATTCAGATAAAGAGCACAATGATTTTTTGTCCTATTTATGTTGTGCAAGATAAAACAAGAGTTGACACTAAAGTGTGTCTCGCCTGTCGGCACCATCACAGAACTCATTGAAGGTCTAGCTGGGCCTTCAGAAAAGTTAAGGTCAAGGTCATGTGACAGACAGATGACAGAATTCCTATCCATCACAAAAATGTCTGAAGTTTGTTATAGATACCATAGTTATTGAGAAACTATGAAAAAAAAAACAACATTCACTAAGTCATTGAACCATGAAAATGGGGTCAGGGTCACACCACATGGTGTCAGTTGTTTAGACCGAAACCCCAAATGTCTGTATGTCAAATATCAGATGCCTAGCTATTATACTTTTAACTTAATTTATTTTCGACAAAAATTTTAATTGTCAAAAAAATCATCTAAGTCCACAGAGTCACTGAACCATGGAAATTGTGTCAAGGTCACAGGACATTGTGTCAGTTGCATAGACCATAACTCCAGGTGTCTGTATACCAGATATCAGATGCCTAGCTATTATACTTTTCACTTAATTTATTTTCCACAAAAGTCCTACATAGAGGTTTTTTGGCCCCCAAAATCATCCAAGTCCACAGAGTCACTGAACCATAAAAATGGAGTCAAGGTCAAATGGCATGGCGCCAGTTGCATAGACCATAACCCAAAGTGTCTGTATACCAGATATCAAATGCCTAGCTATTATACTTTTCACTTTATTCATTTTCCACTAAAGTCTTACAAAGGGGTTTTTTAGCCTGAAAAAACATCAAAGTTAACAGAGTCAATGAACCATGAAATTGGGGTCAAGGTCGAATGGCATGGTGCCAGTTGTGTAGACCATAACCCCGACTGTCCGTATACCAAATATCAGATGCCTAGCTATTATACTTTTCTTGTAATTCATTTTCCACAAAAGTCTTACAAAGGGTTTTCTTGGCCTGAAAAAACATCTAAGTTCGCAGAGTCACTGAACCATGAAATTTGGGTCAGGGTCAAACGGCATGGTGCCAGTTGCGTAGACCATAACCTGAACTGTCTGTATACCAAATATCAGATGCCTAGCTATTATACTTTTCTTGTAATTCATTTTCCACAAAAGTCTTACAAAGGGGTTTTTTGGCCCGAAAAAACATCTAAGTTCACAGAGTCACTGAACCATGAAATTTGGGTCAGGGTCAAACGTCATGGTGCCAGTTGCGTAGACCATAACCTGAACTGTCTGTATACCAAATATCAGATGCCTAGCTATTAAACTTTTCTTGTAATTCATTTTCCACAAAACTCTTACAAAGGGGTTTTTTGGCCCGAAAAAACATCTAAGTTCACAGAGTCACTGAACCATGAAATTTGGGTCAGGGTCAAACGGCATGGTGCCAGTTGCGTAGACCATAACCTGAACTGTCTGTATACCAAATATCAGATGCCTAGCTATCATACTTTTCTTGTAATTCATTTTCCACAAAAGTCTTACAAAAATGTTTACGCCGTCGCCGTCGCCGCCGCCGCCGCCGGAAAGTAATACCTATGTCTCGCCTTCAGCGACTAAAGTCGCAGGCGAGACAAAAACAAATGCTAAAAGATCATCATAACCATCAAGGTGTATTGTAGGTAATTTTTTATGTATAATGTTTTGTTTATTTTTTTTTTACTCCAAATTTTTAAAAAAAATCTTTTTCTTTGGCCATTATTAAATACATTGTACTGTACTACAAAATGTATCTGTAAGGTGAACATCACATGAATCCAGAATATGAAAGACTCGGTTTCAAACAAGTATTTTTCAAGCAAGATAAAGAACAAACAAGTAAAAATATTTTCAATATGTTCAATAAAACTAATAAGCATTGAGTTTCACAAATAATGTTTAAGTTACAGTACATGTATATGAAGTGTTCCTCACCAGGTGGCTGGTGTGTTTCCTTTTAACACTTTATTTTATTAACATATACTCTTTAATAAAAAAAAAGCATAAAATATAGATCAACTTCAACAACACATTCCTGGAATTTATTTGGACTTTGCATTGAACAGTTTAGGAACCACATTGATACCTTTTGAGCCTTTTATTTTAGTCCGAGTTGGTTCTGTTGGTTTTTTTGGGGTACTCTTTACAGAGGCAAGTAATGTTTTTATTCCCCTGTTGCTTTTTATTCTAGAAATACAACTGTAAATGTCTCTCTGAATGGCAGGCACTTACTAAATACAAGTTCTTCTTTATCACCTTTATTTTTATGACTATTTAAGATACATACAAGTAGTCTGCTTATTATTTTAAGTGATATAGTTTAATTGGATTCTCGAATTTGTGAAGAATGTAAAGAGTAAAAGAGTGGTCAATAGTCAGTGGTGTGGTTAATGCTTCGAGCTACTAACACGAAGGTTCATGGATGGATCCTCATCAGGTGAAAATTTCATGGACCTATTTTCCGAGGATTGGCAAAGATGGTCTCAGGAAGGATGCTAGTCCTTCAGAAGGGTCGAAAAAAGGTTATCCCATGTATGGGTAAAGCAACGGCCCATACACGTTAAAGACCCCTTTGTAAAGTATGTGTGATAACAGTAGGCTCAATGGGGGCCTCTACAAAGGTCATTCTAGCAAAGTGCAAGCTGGAGAGGGATTCACATAAGAACAAAGCTGGTTCCTTATCTAGGATAAATAAAGTTTTAACTAAGAAGCAAGGAATTAAGTAGTGCAATAAAAAGAATACTGGAGTATGTTTTTGTTACAGATTTTTTTAAGTTCCAATATTTTATGATAGTTGTGTAATGTATAGTAACAATTGCATGGGACATGTACTAATATATTGTTAGATACATGCAATTAATCACTACATGTACTACTGAAAGATAACATATTCAAATGATTTCAATTATTTTATTACTATTTACTGTTTAGCTACATGTACATGTTTCATCAGATTAGTATATACATGTACTTCATGTTCATGGTTTTACATTACTGATTTTTTTGTATTTTAACCTGTAGCATATCCATATCTTCTCTAATGAAGCATTTTGATATGAATAAATTAACTGAAAACTAGTTCCCAAATGGATACCTAATGTTGGGCTGGACTTTATATATATGGAGAAAACCAGTCCAAATAATTTCCCCCTTAATGATATATCTTCTTTTTGTTTATTTTCTTTAATTTAATGTATTGTGTTCATTATCAAATTCATTCAAACTGTTAGGGTTTGGGCTAACACAATATAAAGACAGTGACAGGATGATGCCCAAGTTACTATCCATTCCCAAACCCCTTACTTAAAAGTTTGAAAAATAGATATGGAATTTATGAGGAATATGATAGCCAACATAAGTGGAAATAATAGATTGTCTTTCCTTCAATGTATGTAATTTGTTCTATACATGCCAATTTTATTACTATCGATTGAGGATCCTCCATAAAAAAAGTACATGCATCTTGATTTGGGTACTCTGGATTCCACACCTCTGTATTTGACCAAGCAGTAACTTTTTCACATCAATTTTAGATAGGAGTAAAACATCTATCACAATATTTTATATTCTTAAAAAATTCTCTCATCTGATGATTCTTCTGTCCTATATAGTTCCATCATAAAGACCTGTCTAGTAAACTACTTGCAAATATCCCAGTGTATTCTTTCAACTTACAACCCTTTGTGTAATATGTTGGCATGCAAGCTTTAATGTCATATTTTATCTTAATTTTTGTCATGCAATAGAACAAACTATTTTGTCCAGCTAGAGATGTTATTGAGTTCTAAAATGTATTTTTTTCTCCAGAAGGAGCCTTTTTATAACCCATAAAATCAAAAAATGGAGGGAGCTAACGAGGACCATAAAAGATTTGTACACATGTTTGACAGATTTATTGATTTTGATCAGGAAAAAGTGCAGATCAACTTTTTATGGCCCCTTTTTCTTAACTAAATCTTCCGTTGATAAAGATACAAATTCAATATAATTTTAAGACATGACAATGGTAACAATATGGTTATAATTGACTAATATCTACTACAGATCCTTAAAGATTCAGTAAATTGACCTGTCAATCCATATTAAAAAGAAACAATAATCCTATTTTTATTTGATTAAATCCATGCCATTTTCCATGTTTTGATTATTTCGGAACTCCTCTAAAAATCAATAATTGGATAAAAATAGACTAAATGACGAAACGAAATTTGATGACTTTCAATAAAAAATACTATCATTTAGGATGGAAAAGATAATTAATTAACAATTTTCCCCCATTATGACTTTCCATAAATGTGTTTTCATGCTCTCATCTGGCATCAATACTGACTGATGGGTATTTATAGTCGTGACTAGGGGAAAGCCCCTCTGCATCGACTTATAGACTCACTATGTGCAATGGGTCGTCCAGCCCATGACACACCACCGCCAGTGTTAGCTGCTCCAGAGTATCCTTTGTTATCGCTGGAGCAGGGCCCGTCTTCCACCACGGGGAGGTACTGGTCGGAATTCTGGAAGACTCCAATAGAATCACACGAACTATTTATAGAGGAAAGGGGAACTACTCCATTTTTCTTCAAGGGGGGATTTACGAAGTACAGCTTCAATAAATAAAATTGGACATTATTAATGACTATATTCACCTTTAAGGTAATTTTCTATTCATAAAATATATAAATGTAGAAGTTTTAGTGAAAATCTAAAAGTTTGATGCTGGATCTTTGCTTAAATTGAGGTCTGATGTGTGTCTGTCACATGGCCTAAATTTGCCGGTAGTTATTTTTAGTACTCCGGTGTTTTCCTAACCATAAAAATTGTAATTCTAAATTTATTGGCACAAAAACCCACAAAAATGTTTATAAACAAATAAATTTACCATCCATAACCTTTTCTTATGATATTTACACATTTTATTGGTTTAAAACGTGTTGAAAGGCAAATGACGTCCAACCCGTATATATACGGGATCCGCAGTGAGCCTGACGTTACTCATCCCGTATATATACGGGATCCGCATGGCTAGGGTTAATTAAATAGAGAAAATTGTGTCTTAAAAATAGGGGGAAAATGACTACATGGTAAAGAAACAAATAGAAAGAAATTGTGTTTAAATTCCTCTAGAATCAAAATGTAGGCCATGCACTTTAAACTTCTTTTGATCATCTTTAAAACATACATCAAACCTGACTGTGGCCCCACAATGCAATAAAGATTCTGAAGTCTGAAAATATTCTCAACTTCCATAGTTTCATAATGACTTGAGAATATTCTCAGACTTAAGCATTTTTCTTAGGTTTTGTGGCGCAGGTGCATAGCCTTAAGAATGAAAAAAAAAATCAAAACAACATGATGCCAGGCATTGCAATAAAGTGGATGACAGGGGTCGATGATTTTATATTGATCTTTGTTCATTCCCTAACAAGGCGTTGTACCAAGTCATGCTAAGGATACCCCACTCTACCATTGGGAAACAGGAAGTAGATGCCAAATTGACCTGGAAAGGGGAGGCACAGAACAAATCATCATAATGAAGCTGTGTACCAATTTTGAAATCAATCCCTTTTGTAGAAACCAAGAAACCTACGAAAGTTTGTGACAGACAGACAGACGACAAGGTGATTGCAATATAACCCCTCTCTTACAAGTGGGTGTATTATAAATGAATAGTTCCAAGATGATAGTATATTTGCTTCATCAAAATTTATTTAAAATTTAACATGAACATGAACTTAGTTTGGGTTGGACTTAAATAAGAATGGACAAACAGGCCCAAAAACTATATTACCCCTCATTTTTAAAGGATGGGCATCAAAAATCAAATAGAAATGCTTGTCCTACATTTTGAACTCAATAGGAATATGTAAATGCATAACAAACAATGTGACTCTAGAAAAAGTTTGATTGACAACTGAGTATTACCTCAATAAGTTCTCTTATTTGTGCAGGATCAATTGTATTAGCTTCTCCTTTAGATAGTTTAGCCTGAAAGTATGATTATGATAATGAGTGAAAAATGTACTAAAACTTAAATGATTTAAAATCTAAGACCTTACAGCTAAAGAAAATCTAGGTTTTTTTTCTGACAACAAGAAATGCTAGTGATAGATTAAATTCAAATGACAAGATTTCAAACAGTGGACAGAAAAAATATAGTTTCTCTGGCAAGATTCTTAACAAGGAGGTGTCTGGTAAAATTCACATTTTAAACAAGTCCCAGACTAAATATAATTTTTGTAGCTACATGTTTAAACATCTAATTAAATTATTTTCAAGGCAAGCCAAAACATGCTTTTATAGTTATCTTTCTGCCTGTTTTAAACTACCACATAATATATGATTGTAATAATCTGATATTTCTAATTATTCCCTAGAAATACTATACATAATTTGCATACATATAAACTAGATTCAACTCTAACTCAAAACCTATGCTGGATTAGAATGACAATACCTATAATTTGGAAGATACAACATAAAAGTATTGATTGGAAGATAAGTTAACCAAGTATACTTACCCTCTGATCTTGTAAAAATTTCTTAGCTTCAGCACCAAATGATAGAGACTGAGGACCTTTCATTGTCTGGTAAGACTGTCTGGCAATCTGAAATAATGAAATTATTTGAATCAGTCCTAAAAAAAAAATTTTTCACAAATATACTGGTACTCAAATAAGAAAATATCCTTTGCATTAAAATTGTAATAAAATGTAAATGTACTTTGCATCTATGAACCATGTCTAACAAAAAATTGTCTTACACAGTATATTCATAGGATTTTGATTAGCTGAAATCTACACAAACAATAAAATTTTTACTTATTAAGTAATGTTTTGTGAAAAGAGTCTATTCTTTACTGATTTTCATAAGTAGGTTCAGAAAATGAAGTAAAAATAACTTTATTTACTCACTTTGGTGCTTTAGAAGTGTAAATGTTTTTTTTTGAATTTTTTCCCTTTTTATGTGTTTATTTATTTTCTCCTATTTACTTTCTTGACATAAAAGATGATTACCCGTATACCATGTTTTACCATTTTTCTTTTAATTTGACCTTAGTTTGATGCATATTTGATTTTGTCTTTTAAAATATATAAGTTTTTTGTTTAGGTACATAAAATGTGTGTTGCATGTATTTATTGCATATTATTATATGACTGTAAATAACTTAGATTTTCATTGGTTGAAAGGGTACTTTTCAGATTGTTGCAAAATATGATGATCACCACGCAATTGTGCACGCGAGGTGATCATTACTTGTGTAAGCTTCAACGTGTGCATAAATTTAGTATCAGGGAAAATCCTTGCTTATATTTGTGACGTCATAATAGCACCAATGCCAGTTTTAAATATAAACTGTTCGAATATTACTTTAAATTTTGCTTTGGAATGATTTTAAATGAAAAGAAAAAAAAAACAGTTTTCTTAAATGTTATATTGTTAACTTTCTTTGTTTTTGAAAAAAAAATTGTTGTATGTGTCATATAATAAAACAATTGATAACTTTAGATTTCAGTTAATATCATCTAAAGTCATTAATTGTATAGTCAAGCATTAGTGCTAAATTTCTATTATTGACATTAGCAAAAGTTTTGAATTTGAAATATGACAGTATAGAAAGATCTTGCCTGTGTAAAAACAATCAAAATAAAGACTGGTCTTATTTAAATTTAGTATCCAATTGGATATTGTAAATTTATTACTACCCGGTTTTTACTCCACATCATAATTTTTGTATTTTGATAATTTTACTCTATAGGTGACTCAGACAAGTCTGAAACAGTAAAAAATACAGAACCTATTTAACTTCACACAGTTAAAATATTTTGAATCGGCCATTTGTTTTGTTGCAAACTATAAGTATTGATGTCATATTACAATGTTTATCTGATCATTTTAATCAAATAATCTATATTTTGTAATATCTATCACTTGGACTTTACCTTAATATCGTCTTTCCAGAAATCTCTGGTAGCATCAGAGGTTGATGTCTGTGGCGCTACTTCCTTTATCTAAAAAATAATTCTTGAAAGTGAAATAAACAAGAGGCTCCCAGGAGCCTGAATCGCTCACCTGGTCTTGAGTCAACCCTATGCATGTAAAGACTTTTCTAGAGCTAAATGATCTGAACATTTAAGCAAGTAACAGCTTTTCTCTATCTACTATAGTTTCATTCTGTAGCCATAGGCCCAAATCATGAAAAAACGTTATTTTAGAGGCCATCACCCCTATAAGGGGTAGGGGTCATCTGACAACTTTGACCCTATGAAAACTTTTGTAGAGCTAAATGAACTGAACATTTAAGCAAGCAACATCTTTTCTCTATCTGCTTTAGTTTTCATTCTATAGGCCAAAAACATGAAAAAGCATTATTTTAAGGACCGTTACCCCTATAAGGGGTTATCTGACAACTTCAATCCTATGAAGACTTTTGTAGAGCTAAATGAACTGAACATTTAAGCAAGCAACAGCTTTTCTCTATCTGCTATAGTTTTCATTCACTAAGCCATAAACATGAAAAAACATTATTTTAGGGGACGTAACCCCTATAAGGGGTCATATGACAACTTTGATCCTATGGAGACTTTTGTAGAGCTTTATGAGCTGAACATTTAAGCAAGCAACAGCTTCTCTCTATCTGCTATAGTTTTCATTCACTAAGCCAAAAAAAAAGGAAAAACATTATTTTAGGGGCCGTAACCCCTATAAGGGGTCATCTGACAACTTTGACCCTATGGAGACTTTTGTATAGCCAAATGAACTAAACATTTAAGCAAGCAACAGCTTTTCTCTATCTGCTATAGTTTTCATTCAAAGGACCAAAAACATGGAAAAACGTCATTTAACAGGGCGTAACCCCTATCAGGGGTCATCTGACAACTTTGATCCTATGGAGACTTTTGTAGAGCTTGATGAGCTGAACATTTAAGCAAGCAACAGCTTCTCTCTATCTGCTATAGTTTTCATTCCATAGGCAAAAAATATGAAAAAACCTTATTTCAGGGGCCGAAACCCCTATAAGGGTTCATCTGACAACTTCGACCCTGTGAAGACTTTTGTAGAGCTAAATGAGCTGAACATTTAAGCAAACAACAGCGTTTCTCTATCTGTAATAGTTTTCATTCTATAGGCCAAAAACATGAAAAAATGCTATTTTTCACCTTTAAGGGGCCATAACTCCTATAAGGGGTCATCTGACAACTTCGACTCTATGAAAACTTTAGTAGAGCTTTTGATGCTGAAGCAGTAGCGTGGCATCAGATTTCATCTATCTCTTATACTTTTTGATTTACAAGCCAAAAACAGTAGTCTGACCCCCCTAGTCTATTTTTAGTAACGGCGGCCATGTTGTTTGGACGGCGGTCACCATTTGTGCAATCTTGGTAGAGGACATCCCATAGATGAAGTGTGCAAAGTTTCAAAGCAATCCCTTCAGTAGTTTCAGAGGAGAAGATTTTCAAAGAACAGTTAACGACGACGACGGACGACGACGGACGCCAAGTGATGGCAATAGCTCACATGGACCTTCGGTCCAGGTGAGCTAAAAATGGGTCAAAAACAGAAATAGCAGGATTTCGTTGAACAGGAAGTAGATGAACGACTGGCCTGAAATCAAATCCCACATTATGGGACCCCACCCTGAAGCTGTATACTAAATATCATTGGCTGTGATTAATAGTTGCTGAGAAAACTGTTATGAAAATTTCCTTCTTTTGACCATTAATGTCAAAAATTAACCAAGTCGGTAAACAGGAAGTAGATGAGCGACAGACCTGAAATCAAAGCCCACATTATGGGACCCCATCCTGATGCTGTATACCAAATATCAAGTGGCTGTGATAAGTAGTTGCTGAGACAACTGTTACGAAATATTATTTCCCCACCCCCACGACGCCTGCCCATCCGACATTCACCGTTTTATAACCCAGATTTTTCACTCGGTGAAATCTGGACAAAAGTGTGATTTTAATGCACATTGCTCACATATAGAAGATTTTCTACTTTTTATACATTTGTAAGAGTTGATCTTGTCATTATGTATTAGTGGAGATCTATTTCTAATTATTGAAAAATCACTGTTTTAGACATGATAAGAGGGACATCATACACTTACTCCACCTTAAGAAATATCTTGATATATAATTGAAACTTGAGAAGATTGACTTGGCATAAACACTTAAGTCGATTAAAAGGTTATGTCATAAACACATTGTCAAAATCAAATAACAAAGAATTGGTATACATGTGAATATTGTCAAATTCAATAAATTTATATTTTTTTCTCATTCTATGACATTTTTCTACCCACCTTCAGGAATATAATCCCCATGATGAAGATGCATATAATATTAAGTATGGTAAGACTGAGACTGACGATTCCAAGATAGGCACACTCTATATACATCTTACAGCTGTACACAGGAACGTAATTGTTGTCTAGAAATGGTATACAGGTTAGATTGTCTGAAGATGTAGGTGGCAAGATGGTGGTCTGTAATGATAAAAGGAAAGAAGATAGAATGTAAAAGGTTGCTACAAAACCTTGCAGTGCTCCACATTGTCTTATGAACATGTGGGGCAAATATAGACTTGTTAAATATATAAAATATAAAAGTTGATAAATTTATCTTGTTTAGTCTTTGTTGTAATATTTTTTTGGCTTAAATATTTTAAAAGTTTTTTTCCAAATCCAATAACTCACAGGTCTTCCAAATTTTGACCTCTAGCGTGTTTGATGAAGGTTAATCCAGAAAAGGGCTTCACATGCAGTGTTATTTTGCTTTTATATTTGATGATGTATAAAAATTATGTCAATGTGTGGATCCGTGTCTTTCTGGCACATATTCCATATTTTTTCTATTTAAAATTTATATTGTATGGTACATGTATTTGTCACTTAGCATTGCCAATATGACTAAACTATGAACAAGACAACAATATTTAAATCAAACTTGTTTAATAAATGAAGAAACGCTGAACCTATGTCATGTCCACTAACTAATTCAATATTTGGATTTTTATGCCCCATCTACGAAAGTAGGGAACAGATAGCGTTCAGGTCCTTTCGTCCATATGACCATGCAACCCTTCGTCTGTCCGTCCCAAATGTTGCGAGATGGGGAATTATGTCTTTAGGACATTCTTACATAAATGGATCTGGTAGTCATTTCAACAGCCCCAAAACCATTAGAAATTTCTCTCGATTTACCTTTGCAAATAAAGATGATACTTAAGTTAGTTAATTAATTAGTTATTGCTTTACCCCCTAGCAGCATGATTTCGGCTATATCCGGGAGATGATGATACTTAATAAACTTACCAAGTTATAATCATCTACAGTAAGAACAGTTTCTTTTGTTTGAGGTTTTATCACAGTGACTAAGGAATGTGCCCATAGCATGCCCTGTAAAAGATCATAGAAGTAAAGAAATATGTATGTATTGTAAATACATGTATAACCCAAGGATCAGATTAAGTTTGGAAGTTGTTCTGACCAGCGATGTACCAAAAACTAAGTTGTAAAAAATCTGTCAAAGTCAAAAATGGCCGGATTTCGTTAAACAGGAAGTAGGTGAGTGACTGACCTCAAATTGAATCCCACGTTATGGGACCCCACCCTAATACTGTATACCAAATATCAAGTGGCTGTGATTAGTAGTTGCTGAGAAAACTGTTACGAAAAATTTTTTCCCGTCCGCCCGACATTCACCATTTTATAACCCAGACACCTCAAATAGAGTCCCACGTTATGGGACCCCACCCTGATGCTGTATACCAAATATCAAGTGGCTGTGATTAGTAGTTGCTGAAGAAACTGTTACGAAAAAATTTTCCCGTGAAATCCGGCCAAAAATGATATCCTGTCAACAAATCTGGGCAGAAATAACAAACGTTCAACAGTGAGCAGCAGACAGTTCTAAATTACAATTTATTTGCAACAATGAACAAATAAAATAGCAACATTTCAAATAGGGTCACTATATTTCGACTATAGACAAGATATCTCATTATTTTCAAATACTTATACAGGACAGTTTTGTTTTAATTTCAATAATTTATGAAGGATATGGACACCACAACACATATGTTAACTCCAACTGCAATTAATTTTATGAGCTGTATGGCCATTTCAGAAAATAATTCCTCATCAGCAGCACTAGAAACCAAACAAAGGAAATCCACAATTCAAAAGATGTTCAAAATGCATAAAACAAACGAAATCCAAATATATATAGCTAAGGGCAAAACTATGATGGAAGGAGTTCAACCTTAGGTTTTAGAATTTACAATTTAAATATAGATAGTGGTGAAAAACAATGAGTACACATGAGAAGTAATCTCATGTACAAGAACACCATATATAAAAATATATAAAGAGCATACATCTCAGTGGCGGATCCAGGGGGGGGGGGGTCTGAACCCCCCTTTCCTCCGAAATTTTTAAATTTTTGTGTAGATTTTCAGCAAAATTGGTCTGGAACCCCCCCTCCCTTTGGCCCACAGAACCCAGTTCCAGGGTTCCAGTATGTGGAACCCCCCCTTTCGAAAATTTCTGGATCCGCCCCTGCATCTTAAACAGACAATGTCATCTTCTGCACAGTAAACGACCAGAATTAATTAGCCCATAGAAACAGTAAACCACATAGCTGAATGACAGAACAATGTCAGTAATGGACATGGACTGAACCTTCTTTATTGTGTCTGTTTTAAGTGTGGTAAAAGGTACAGTAAAACCTGTTCAAAATAACCCCTTTGAAACGAAATATTTTATAAATAAATGTTTGTTCAGTTTAGACAGGTTTTCCATATTTAGGTTCAAAATGATGATCAAAAATGGGTCAAAGACAGAAATGGCCGGATTTCGTTTAAAAGGAAGTAGGTGAGCGACAGACCTGAAATCAGATCCCACCTTCTGGGAGCCTATGCTGATGCTTCACAACAAATATCAAGCTGAGATAAGTAGTTCCTGAGAAAACTGTTACAAAAATTTTCTATTATTGGACATTTAAGTCAAAAATTAACTAAGTCGGTAAACAGGAAGTAGGTGAGCGACAGACCTGAAATTGAATCCCACCTTATGGGAGCCCATACTGATGCTGCATACCAAGTATTAAGAGGCTGGGATTAGTAGTTGCTGAGAAAACTGTTACGAAAACTTTCTATAATTGGACATTTATGTCAAAAATTAACTGGATTCTCACTAGTGAAATCCGGCCAATAAAATGAATTCTACGGCACGCGACGAAAAAAAACTTAAAAAGAACAATAATGAACCTTGAGCATATTGGTTAATTCTTACTTAAGATTTCTCATGTGACTTATACAGTGGATTCCTCTTAATCGACTAACTCTTATTAGAATAATCCTCTTAATTGAACATGATTTTAAAACACCAAACCGTTTCCAGTACCTTTAATGTTAAAGATATTTAATTGCATTTGAAATCTGAGAAAAAGGACAAAATTCCTGTTAATTGACTTAAAATTTTCAAAAATCACCTTGATACCTGTCAAAAACATATGTATTCTTAACGAGGTCTTTAAAGTGTGTTTGGTAAAAGTTATCAAACATGTTTTTACAACCTTAACTTATGTCACATTTGTTTAAACAAGCATTAGGATACAATTAAAGTGTCACCTGGGTGTTTTCATTACTTAACACATTTGATAATTAGACATTATTTATAAATTCTTTGTATTTTCTGTTTAAAATTGACATTTTACTTTAAGGGGTCATTTGGTTAATTGCATACATTTTTCTGACAAATTGATTATGCTTATAGGTAGAATCCACATGATATTATCTTTTTAAACTTCTTTTTTTTTCTTTTTTCTCAAAACTAAAGTAGTATTTTCTGATATAATATGTTCTTGGTTGATGATACTGGTGCTTTTGAAAATAAAAATAAAATTACTTCTTCAATTTTTAATTGGATTCCATTCTTAAAATTTCAAACCTAAATACATTCCAAATTTTCCAAAATATTCCAACCTGCTACAAATGTATTACTTACAGCATTGACCGCAGGTGGTAGCAGTGAGACAGAGATAGCCACACCCACTAGAGATCCAGCATTCCCTCCCAACACTGAGAGAGCCACACCTACCCCTGAGGCTATTGCTATCAGCAGACCAGGAACCAAGCCACGAAGGACACCTCTGTAAAAGAAGAAATATTTGATGATTAATGGTCAAAGGGAAATAAATCTTGAAGAAAACAATTATTCACAAATTTTACACAAACATTAAAATTGCATTTAATTTTCCTTCATTTCCTTTTTAATCATAATTCCCTGAAAAGATATTGAGTAGTTAAAAGGTTTGAAAAAATAATCTAAAAGAAGGTAATAAAAAAATTCAAAATGAAAAACATTTAGCAACTGATGACAACAGCTCACAACTCTTTAGTCAGGTGCGCTAATAAAGACAAATAAACATTTAAGTCAAAAGCATGGTAATACATATAATGCAAAGTCAAATATCAAAAACAATACAATTAATTTATCAGCAATCTTAAGTCCTTGTGCACATTTACCAAGTCTCTTCCAAATGGACACCAGAGATGGAAACAGGCAATGAAAAAGACCAAGGGAAACCTGTGAAATGAATTCAAGAGCATTGGAATGACCTGGCACAAAAGGAAAAAGACTTCAAAGGATGAGTGGAGTGGAGATCTCTGGTTCACATGTCAAAAGGGTTCTGTACTTTAATAAGTGAGGAGGATAATTTAGTAAATATGCACATTTACCTGGATTTCATTTCATCTGTAGGGTAAGACTCTGTTCCTCCTAATGTACCAGTATGTACAGAAATACTAGAAGCTATCAACCCAACTATAAAACCTGGAAATAAAATAGGACAAAATGTTCTCCTAGGGGACAGAGGGGGTATCAAATGTTTCTGGCCAACACAAGGAATATAAAAACTGTCTCAGGCTTGCCTTAAGGCTGTTATAGAATCTATTCAGTTAATTGTTTTTGTATTTTGTGTTTTTGTGTTGTCTATTCTCTTTGGTGTTTACTGATTTTGTCTTTGCCCTTTTTGAATTTGACATTTGGATGCCCATTGGAACATCTGCTTTTTTAAAAGTGAGGGAAGGTCAAAAGGAACTTAGTTATGAGTGACCTTTTTTTTTTTGTTTTCAAGAAGCAACAGGAACATTCATGCAAATAGACTGTACCACCCAATCAAAATGCTGGTGCATGTATTGACACAATTCAAACATCAGTTGAAGAATATTTTGTTTATTGAAGCCATTTGTCTAAACAGTCTCTTTTTATCTAAATGTTCACTTTAGGGCTACGTTATTTTTATGGAAGACATCATGCACTTATCAACAGATATGGGATTAAGTACAAATGTTGGTTTGTCATATGGTTTTGTCTTGTTCTCCTTAACATAATTTGACACAATGATTCGACTTTAAACAACACAATTATTGTTGCAACAAGCAAGAACTGATTGCCCTTCCAGAAAATTGGAGTTCACTCTCCTCACAAGCTGAGTTTGGAGAGTTGATTGCTATTCAATGGTTTTTGTGTGATCTTATGTTGTCTGCTTCTTTGTCCTGATTTCATTGGTATTGACTAGCTTTTTCTCTGTCCATTCAGGCTTTTGACATTGGAATGCCCCATTGGTACCTTTCTACTTTTTTACATTGTTTTGTAGTAATAATTCAAACATTATTCTAGTCGATCTTGATCCTTTTTCAATGTTTTTACTAAGGTTCAAAGGGAAATAGTATCAAAATTCTAACATACAATTATGATCAAAAACCTGTGCATATCTAAAGATGAAAGAAAATATTTAACAATCCTTTTTAAAAGGTAGAGAATTAAAAATACAAACCATTTAAAACACATATCAAGAGTCCTTTAATTTCTGACACTATACCAAGGTTTCTGAGAGAATAATTCTTTATCACAAAACCAAAAGTTCCTGCTAGAATTGGGCCCTATTAAATAAAATAATTTACAAGTCAAGAATCAATACCTACTTCAATTTTTCTTTCAAATCAAATTTTAAATACACATATTTGATGAATATAAATGCAATTCTTATGACTTCTGATTTCTCCCACACACATGTGCAAATAAAATAAAGGAGCATAGATTTTATTTCCAAACAAGTTGTCCAACCATTTCAAATTTTAAATGTTTTTGTTATATAGTCATTAAAATAAACATATATTTTTTAAAACATATATTTTTTCTTTAAATAAACAAGAATTTGTCCAACGAACATAATGCCCCCATCTTGTAAAATTTAGGATGGACAGACAAACAGACAGTTGGACGAACGGGCCTGAACACTATATGCCCTCTACTTAAGTAGATGGGCCATTAAAGATCTTTTTATAATAAATTGATAAGATTTTTTTTAAATTATTATATTTATTTATTTATATATGGAATATTTGTGCTTCTTGTCTTTTAACTTTTTAAAGATTTTTAGGTTCTTACATGAAATCTTGGAAAAGACTAACTGATTCGTCATAAGTGATAAAATTCTGCTGAACTCCATTTGCACAAAAAAAAACCAAACACAAAACTTCTTTCTATGTGAATTGTAAATATAGTTTTTTTTTTTTTCCCAAACACAATTGTAAGTACTATTTCTTTAGAGAGTGTCTACTGTGTCTTGGATAGACCAAACAAGTGTCAGGCATAGAGATATCTATTAACTGGCAGTCTGGCACTTGGTTGTCATTTTGATTTAGATACCTGACAGTGACCACAGACCCCTTTTCACAGGCACTATTGACCTAAGATCACTCTATTTCATCCAGAAGTGATGCTTATTTTTCAGATTCTAATATTATGGATTCAGAACCTTACCATTAATGGTGAGACCAACATACTGGCTACTAATATCACAGAACTGCTCTCTATCAATCCTAGGGCAGCAATTATACTACAAAAAATCAGCATACATGTAAGTATTCAATGCACTCTGATGCAAAACAACTACAAAATTTGACTTGTCCAAAATGGTTGGATTTCAATAAACAGCAAGTACTGTTGAGAATCCAGATAGGATGAGTGGCAGTAAGGCCCATTTTAGGCCCAAGATTTACCATGAATCTAAAACAGAGCACACAGATGTCTTATGTTGCTGAAACATTAAACACATATAAGGCTTAAAGAAAATGATTAGCTTTTGTCTGTATCAGCTCAGATATTATGCCAACCAGTTAATTCAAAAGCTATATATTTAGGAAATTGTCCTAATTTCATTGAATTTTGCTGTTTTCCATATTCAAAAGCTATATATTTAGGAAATTGTCCTAATCTCATTGAATTTTGCTGTTTTCCATACACTTTTCTGTTTGGAAAAATGTGGACGCATCTGAACAACAACTTCATATTTTGTTAAAATGTGTAAAATGATGTAATACATCTTTTCTGAAAGTTTAGGGTTCTTGTTTTCATGCGCCCTATGTTAACTCAAGGAAAATATGCATAAAAAAACATTCAAAATTGAAGAGTTTCTCAATTTTATTTTAAGACAGCTCATTGTGATGTCATCATGACGTCATAATGAGAGAATTTTGTCTTATTTGATATGTTTTCTTTGAAGTCACATACAAGTTAACATTTCCCCATAAAGATCATATTATTTTAAGCAACTTCATTTTATTGGGCCAAATATGGGTCTTATTGCCCCATCCTTTTTTAAATAAGAGGATGCGCAATTTAAAAGAATCTTCTGGGACTTCTTCTTTTATACTGTCCCTACCAGTAATGAAACTTTCTGACCAAAAAGTAGTTCCTGCATCCAGCACACCTGTTTTACTGTTTGAAGTAGTAAAGTTAAGGACTTGAAATTGAATAACAATCTTTTGGGATTTGTTTTCTTAGTATAACATTTCACAATGTTAATCAATATGTACAAGTGCTAAAAAATATTACTTATTAAATTTATACAATGTATGACAAGTTGGCTAAGGTAAAAATGTATTTTCATATCTAATAAAATAGGTAACATATACCTGGCTGTAATCACAAGCATGAGAAAATCAAATTTAAATTCAGCATTCCCTCGAACAGCATGTACAACCTAAAATAATCAGAAATTCAAAGAGTAACAGATACATTAGAAATTATGCCTTTTAAAAAAATAATCATTGTATGATGATAGCTAGATTCAAAAACACCAACATTTTATACATATTTCAAACATGTTTATCCTTAGCCATGAATCTTTTCCAGAGCTCTTGATTGAGCTTGTCATTTACAAGTACATGATATTATCAATTGTTCTATATCCAGGAGGTTTTTTTTGTTGTTGACAACTCTAGGATTGGTTTTGCTTGATTATTATTGGTTGCTTTATGTCCTGTGAGCATGATTAGTTTTAAATCACTTGGACTACATCCTTATCTGAAGCCAATTACAAAGTAGAGCCAGCAACCTTTAGTCATATTAGCTGCTAGCAGCAACACAAGTTTTTTAAATGCTGTTTGCTTTGTGGTTGTTCCACATATCATCATATACATAAGTTACAAAAAACATGTTCAAAAATTTACTTTTTTACTTCATCCTAAACAAGGGTTTAATAAGTTTGTTTTTGCCTGCAGTCTCCCCCTTTTTCCCTTGAAAAGTTGAAGTTCAAAGGCAAAGTTGGGGACACATATCAATTTCTTCTAAATTTATCTGCAACAAGTGTACAACAAATGGTCAGCATGTAATACACTACCTGAGATACTAAAAGTCTAGCTTTAATAGATCTTCTAAATTCCCCTTCATACTCAGTTCTAAAATATCAAACAGAAAAATGTAATCACTACATTGTACCTGAAAATGTTGACTCTTTCATGAGGCATGAATCTGGTGAAATGGCCATCATCTTGAAGCAAGAGTCTAGATAGTTTAATTAAAGTAACAAGAGATTTAAGAAACTTGGAAATGTAAAACTAACATTTTTTATAGGATGATATTACTCTATTTTATTCACAAGGTTGGGTATAGCCTAACTTTCTCTGTCTTTAAGGTAGGATTTAAAGGAAGAAGTCCGAAATAATTGACCCGTGACCAACCAGGTTAATAAAATAGAGTAATACAGTTCACTAATACAATATTAAAGCAAGAAACTATGGAATGTTGAAGTTTAAATATGACAATCAAACAAGTTTTCTCCTGTTAAATTGATGAACATTGATGGACACAAATATGAGAAATTTCACAGTAATTCTTTTGATTTTTGATATATATCAATAAAAGTAACTTGATCCTATATTTTACATATGTATTAAAAGATATTTTTTCCCTTCACCATAATGTTAGTAGTATGTGTGCAAAATACATGTATGTGCTTTCAAAAATAAAAAGATGATGAGTTCTACAAAATATTTACAATACAAGAATACATGTACGACATATTAGGATACAAGAATACATACATGTACAACATGGACAAGTTCAAAAATTTGAGTATTCTACACATACAACATGTAAAGCTAGACATTTGAATCATATTCATAAAGGATAGCATAAAACCTAAACTATCAAGTCTAAAAAATATATTGTCGTATTGAAAGTTTTGAAAAGTATCTTCAAAAAAAATCTATCAAAGTTAAAAATGGCTGGATTTTATTAAACAGGAAGTAGGTGAGCAACAGACCTGAAATTAAATCCCATGTTATGGGACCCCACCTTGAAGCTGTATACCAAATATCAAGTTGCTTTGATAAGTAGTTGCTGAGAAAATTGTTACAACCCAGATTTTTCACTCAATGACATCCAGTCAAAATAGTTGCTCCTAGGAGCTGGAATCACCCTAAGCTGACTTCAACGACCAATAGAATGAAAATGATCATTAATTTACATATTTTTGAGCATTGAAGAAAAATACAATTTTAAGAGATCATCATACAAATTCAAACTATGGAAGTTTGTATGAACATTTTTTTCATCTGTTACAATTTTTAAACCTGCGAGTATCAAAGTCAAATATGGCAAGATTACTTTAAAGGCTGTTACTCATCGACCAGATCCATTATGGATAGGCTATTCAACAGGGTCCAGTCGTACAGAAAGTGGAGCTATTCAACTGGGTCCATATGAACATCCACAGCCTTAAACAGGAAATAGGTGAGCAACAGACCTGAATCAAACCCTACAATATGGGACCCTATACTGATGCTGCACACTAAATACCAAGAGGCTGTGATTAAAGTAGTGTACATTTGTAGCTGCTAAGAAATCTGCTATAAAAATAATTTCCTGTCTATCAACAATTTTGTACTCCAGATACATGTACATGTATTTACATACTAAAATTAATGAAAAAATATCAGCATATCCTCCATTAAATTCAAAACAAAAATAAGGACAAATTCTATTCACCATTAGATTTTGTTTTTTTGCTTTATTGTGGATTCATTTATTTAAACAGGTAACAATTTTTGTGGTTTACTAAAATAAGGTAAGTTCTTGGATTCTTAAATTTATGGTACAGAAGTCTCCGCCATATAGATCAATGTTAAATTTCCTTTTCGTGGGGTATCAAAATTTGGTGGGTCAATGCCACCCATGAAAACCAAGTAAATTAATACCTAATGAAAAATAATGAAACCACAGTATTTCTAATTTGAATGATATTTAATGAATTAGTTACTAAAAACATTTCACTATAAAGTGTTGAATAAAAATGTAATGGCTAAGGTCTGTCCTAGAAAACTTATCAAACGTCTTATTACTAATTTCTATTGAAAGTAAAAATTCCCCTGATAATTATATACTAGAACATTTTCTACAATGATAAACATGTAAGAAAAAGGATTTGAAAATAGTTTATGTTGTTTTACTTCATGTACTAAGACTCATAAATGCAAAATCCATAGTAACATGTTTGAAAAGGGGAGATAATTTGAATTGACTGACATTGCAACAAATTTATTGCGACAACAAATAGTAAAGTTCTGCCATTTTTCATGAGACATTTTTTGGAAGACTTAAAAATCTTAGATTTGTGACTATTATGACAAAAAGTTTTTTGCTTTCATAATTTGAATCTCATGAAACTTGGCAGACTCCTTACCCAAATGAGCTTCGCTTTGCTTGCTGACTAAAATGGATAGAGTTTTCCATTACAAAATCGAAGCCTATCTAAAAATTTCAATTTATTACAGTTTAAGTTTCCAGGAACTAATTACTCTATGAACATGTGAAATAAGGAAAAATAAAGGAATTTTCAAAATTGGCAAAACTACATGTGTATTCTTATCTTGTATATTGTCAAGCTATTACTCCTGTAAATATGCTTAACTGTCTAGGTCTTGTTAATTTCTATAAAATAATTTATACATGTACAACAAGATTATTTCATACACAATACATGCATATGGTTCTGTATCCTACCTTGGGTCGTATCTTTATATCGAGATATGAAAGAAAGGACATATATAGCTTAGATGGCACTTCTAATATGGAGTAGGCATTGCCTAAATGCGAGCATAGCTAAAAGGGACTACGTTTTGTTTATATAATGTATTTGGGGCGAGATGGTATGGGGCGATTAAGCTTCGAGACACGTTAGTTTCGTACGTGCATATAACCAAGACGAAACGAGCAGCTTATGTGTATTTATTATTTTAAGAATATTATTTTCTTGTAAAAAGCGCAATTTATTATTTTTTTTAAGCCTTATTTCTTTTCTTATAAATTATTTTAACATTCACTCCGGACCTGTAAAAATTATAACCCTTTCCGGACCATAAAAAATCTAATCAGCATTAGCAAATTTCTCGCGGAAACAAATACCGTAGAGCTCTCCGCTCGAGCGGGCACGAAATGCTCGCTACAAAAACACTATGCAGTAACAGGTTCAGCAAGAGTGGTTTGGTTTTCCCTTTTTTCTGTCATGAGGTTATCAAAATAAGAGCATCCCTTTTATCAAGAAAAACAGAAATTTTCAACTCACAAAAAATATCAGTATTTTAGATAAAAAGTTGTAACCAAACCAGTGTTGCTGAACTCCTTACTACAAAATGTAAAATGTGTGGTGAATTAGTATTTACTATTCTATTTTCATGATTTTGTCTACAAAGAATTTCAGTTTAAACTGTAAAATAAACATACCTTGAAGAAAGTCTTTTAGAAAAACATAAAAGGAATATAATTACAACACAAATGCAAATAATGAATAAGAAACAAAAACATTTCAATTGGAGCCAATCTGTGAACCAATGAACACTAGCAATATCTCTATTTTCACAAATATCCATCACCAGTGTAAGGAACTAGGAAATATTGAACCATGAACACAGGCAAAGAAGTATATCCCTATCTTATAATGAATAAATTTTCATGTTATGATATCTATTCAGGATTTTTTTTTTTCACACAAAGATCATTCAAAACATTTCATTCACACTGAGCAGGCATAATTAAAATAAATTCCGGAAACAGTAAGTTAATCATTTTAAATGTACACAATGTTATCATCAGTGAAAAAAACAGCAATATATACATGTACATGTACATGTAAGATGTTACGAGTGAATTAGTGAAAGAAAATATTTCACTACAAACAATTTTGATAATTCATTCAGCCGGGTATTCTGTCACATAGAACTGAGCGGAACACAAAAGTCCAGGTTAAACACCTGATAACATCCAATATTTTCATTGGTCAATATTGAATTTTTGGACAAAAAGGACTGGAGGTTAACAATATGTTAACAAAGCCCATGTCCTATGTTTCATGAAGCCACAGTCCTTTGTGCCAAATATTTTTTCATAAATTGACAAATACAAATATTGGATATTTTCAACTGATAACCAATTCATAACTAGTCTTCTGAGTCCCACGTGATTCTATATGTCTAAAAACCTAGCATTTATTTAGTGTAAGAAAACTTTTCACTACAAACAATCTTAGATATAAAGAGTTATAACTCATGTAAAATTTCACCCAATTTCAAACAATTAACAAGAAAAGCCTTATAACAAGCAACAAAAGACTTTACCTTTTATGTTTACCACTTTTTGATCTAATGAAATCAAATATATATTTTGATGAATTAAAAATGAATTTTTGAATTCAACAATGAAAGTAGCAATAACGAATGTAAAATTTTATTCCCACTCAACCATACACAAAAGTAGGAAGTAGAAGACTGACAGATCTAGGAGATAGAAATAGGGAAAATGGAACAACTTGTGGTGCTTAAACTGTGTACAAATTCATATCAATCCATCCAATAGAAGCAGAGAAATTTGTTGTGAATGTTTGAGGGACTAACAGAGAGTTAGACAGATAAGGTGATTGCAATATAGCCCCCCTCTTGCAAGTGGGGTGCAGAACACACGATAATACATTTCTTTGAATTTTATAAGCAGAAAATTCGATTTTAATTACATCAAAAGTTTATATTAACAAAATAGGGATAGACTGACAGACATTGACCAAAATGCATGACATATCATAATACTTTTTCACTTCATCTGTGTGGACATATGAAAGGGGTTACTTGTTGCAAAAAGAGGATTAAAAAAATCTCATAAAATATGTTATACACATCATGATGGACAAATTGTCCAATTAAAGAACAATAATTCTCAGAGCATGACGACTGTTATGACAGCTTTTAACATGTTTAATTTGAAGCTGGTAAAAAGGATAGACAATTTCTGGTCATTAGGAATACTATTTATTTCATCAAACCTTTGATATTCAAAATAGACATACCCTTCATCATCTGACTCTGAGTCAGATTCATTGATCTTTCCTCTAAATATACTGGATGGGTAGATTCTGAAAAATAGAAAATCTGCAATCTGCAAAGACAGTTTAAGAAAAATTTTACAGCCAATAATAACAACAATAAAAGAACTCAATGATGATCTAATTTTGAGCAGAATATTGTGATTTCTTTCATGTATTTGTGAATTTAGTATGGTAAATGGTCTAAGTATAAGTTTTTGCAATAAGAAACAAGCATACATGTCTCTTAAAACATCATTAACTCATTTTGTTGATATTGCATAATTTTTGTTGCAACCTTTAATCCTTATACTGTTTAATAAATGTACAAACTTTCATGAAGATCTGGTAAACACTTTTAAAAAAATCAGCATAAATCTAAAGTTAAATCTGAGGTGTGACAGATGAAAGAACGCACATATATAAGAACCACGAATATGAAAACAACTGAAACGCTACAATGTATATACATGTACAGTGTATTAACTGAATTTCATAACTTTTGTAGACAGGCCATAAAAAAATAAACTGTTTACAGCTATTGAAAACTTCATTTGGTCTATGAAAACAAGAGTTAACACTAAAGTATGTCTCGCCTGCCCGCACCATCAAAAACAATAATTTATTATTCTTTCTTACTTCCACTATATTTTGAATTTACATGGATTTTCAGTTTCTGAGATCAAAAGATGTTTATAGAACTTCAACATTGCAAATATATGCAATAAAAATAATCAAAGTCACTCAACCGGAAAATCAAGGTCAAGGTCAAAAGATGGGGATGCAACTGTGCTAAGCTACTACTGGGGCATATGTAAACCAAGTTTCATCAACCTAGGACCTATAGTTCTTGAGATATGGAGGTGCTCGCAAAACTTTTTCATTGCTATTATATGTATTGAAAATTGTCAAAGTCACTCAACCGAAAAATCAAGGTCAAGGTCAAAAGATGGGGATGCAACTGTGGTAAGGTACTACTGGGGCATATGCATACCAAGTTTTATCAACCTAGGACCTATAGTTCTTGAGATATGGAGGTGCTCGCAAAACTTTTCCATTGCTATTATATGTATTGAAAATTGTCAAAGTCACTCAACCGGAAAATCAAGGTCAAGGTCAAAAGATGGGGATGCAACTGAGCTAAGCTACTACTGGGGCATATGCATACCAAGTTTCATCAACCTAGGACCTATAGTTCTTGAGATATGGAGGTGCTCGCAAAACTTTTTCATTGCTATTTTATGTATTGAGAATTGTCAAAGTCACTCAACCGGAAAATCAAGGTCAAGGTCAAAAGATGGGGATGCAACTGTGGTAAGCTACTTCTGGGGCATATGCATACCAAGTTTCATCAACCCAGGACCTATAGTTCTTGAGATATGGAGGTGCTCATAAAACTTTTCCAAAAAGTTAACGCCGCCGTCGCTGCCGCCGCCGGTAAAGTAACACCTATGTCCCACTCTGCTTCGCAGGCGAGACAAAAATGAAATCATTTTTTAGCTGCATGTGCAATTGATTTCAAAATAATACCAAATTATGTTTGATTTGTTAATAAAACTAACTAATTGTTTCACACTTCATAAGCATTATATATGCTTATTTTCATTTCACACCTCTATGCAAGTACTGTCAAAAGACTTTAAAGATAATGATTAAAATTATATGAATATATCTATGTGTATAATTGATAATAAATGAATTCTTGATTAATTTTACCCAAATGAAGTTCCATCTTTTTCTCCAACACCAGCCCCTGTCAATGCATTCAGGATATTTTCACACCTGTGTCCTCCCTCTTCAACAAAAATTACCTGAAAATATATGTGTACAGTCATTCCATTTCCATTATCACTATTTCAATCTACCCATAAAAACAATATCTAGCACCCTTAAACGTTGAAAATGAGTTTTGAATAAAGAAGCTTTCAAACTGCTTCAACATATATATATAACAAGGAATATTGATTGGTGGCAAGCTCATAAAAGAATACTTCTTCATGCACTGCATAGCTGAGAAACTTTGTTTGGGGGAGGGGTCTTCAAAAGACAAAAACTTTTTTTAATATTGTACATGTATGCTTTACTGTATGGCTACAATCAAGTAATTTGTATCAGAGCGCTGCTCACTATAATTTTGTATGACTTATGCATGTTACATCACAAGTTCAAACAAGCAAATCAAATGTGTATCTTTTCAATAGAAGAAAATGAGATGTGGAATAAGTGTATGTGACACAACCTACAATATAAACGTAAATTTAAAACATCCACAATGGAAAACCGCCAGCAGCCTTCAATGTGACCAGCAATCTCTGCTCATGTACATAGTAATTCTCTAACTTAATAATACAAAATGTATATACAGACCTGATAAAACTCTTTGTTCTTTGTCTTTGTAACTGTATAGTTCTCTATATCAAAGGAATGAAGAATGGCCTCTACATCCTGTAATTACAATAGTTGACACGATTGACAAAATCAAATTGACATAAGTACAAAGTACAATTGGATCTGCGGATCTATCTGGTTCACTTGAGATTACTATTTTTGAGTTTGCATTTCAGATGGTTTTGGGGAGACTTTTATGTTTTCGGCTTCTTTGGGTTGTTTTTCTTAAATTTGTATAAACTAATTTTAAACATGCTTTTTTGGAATATTGAAATTCAAATGGCTCATTAGTACATATTTGTACTTCTTTTTTTCTTTAAAAAACATTTGAACTTTACCTCTAAAATTGTAGTTTTTTCGATGAATTCCTGCAAATCTTTCTCATCCGCTATTGAAACTTGAGTCTGGAATTTAACTTGCTTAGAGATTTCTTCAGCTAGTTCTACAATTTCAGCATTTTCCTTCAATTCCCCGCTTCCTGGAAGTGTTTTGGAAGAAGGACTGGTTGTTAGGACAAGAGAATCCTTATCAAGTACAGGTTCTGACCGTGTGGTGTCAATCACCTCTGGAACTTTTTCAACATCAAACTTCTTTTTACTCAAAGCTGATTCATTTTCATTTTCAGACTGTTCACTTTTAGAGGGACTTTCAGAATTTATGCTTTCTGTCTTTTCTGTAGCATCTGCATTTTCTGATTCGGTGTTCACAGGACCAAAATCCCATTTTGGTGCATTGGGGTCTTTTTTCCCTGGGCTATCTGTCTTATCATCATCATTATTTAGATCTTTATCTGACTTATTTAATTCCTTCGTTTCAGCATCTGAAACCTTTGTGACTTCAAACTTTTTGGGACTTTCATCTTCAGAAATATGTGTATTGGAATTTGATTTTCCTAACGACTTTTCTTCTGTTGCAACATTCGTAACCTTTGTGACTTCAAACTTTTTGAGACTTTCTTCAGACTTCCTTTTTGGGATATCCTGTTTTGCATTTTCAATTGAGTCTGTCTTTTTTTCAGAATCCCCAAAATCCCATTCTGGTGACTTTGTTTCAGTTTCATTTTCATCTCCATCTGATACAGTTTTGTTTTCATTTTTTACATTATTTTTTGTGTCTTTTTCGTTTTGTATTTCCTTGTTAGAAGTACATGTATCTTCGTTATTGGTTTCTTTTTCGTTGTTGTTTGTTTGTTTTGGACTTTCTTTCTTTTTCTTTATGTCTGGTGACTTGTCTTCCTTGTCAGCATCATTTTCTTTCTCTTTATCTGAAAAATAAGTTACTTTTGCAATTTCTCCTATAAAGAAAATAATAAAAACTGGAAAATGCATTGTACAGTACTTACACTGATCCTGCTCATATAAATGTATAATGTATACAAGCATGCATATTGCAAGAGCCTCTCTTTCATTAAGTTAACACTATACACTTGAACACCAAGTTTGTCTCATAAATACAATGAATAAAAAAGTAACAAATCATAAAATGTACGTATATGTACATAGGAACAAATAAAATTTCATAAAGTTTATCCAACCGTGTTATAGTATTCAATACAGTTTACTGATAAACACTTTCCAAGAACAAAAATAGAAATATATACATTTTCACTTTTCAAACAAAATATTATGTTGACTGCAGCATGATTAAGATGATATAACTGTACAATGCTGAACTCTGTACACTGGGCCCCAAATACAGACAATTTCTTTAATTTGGACACATGTTCCCCATGGTGACTTACGGCTCACACAGCATTTGCACAAAACATTTATAAATGAAAGATATTTTTCTCATCCAAAATTGGATTTTATTTTATACAAGTTTATACATGTACACGTTTGTGTAGGTTTTACAATTTTTTTTATTACAATAATTCCACAAATTTAGATATTTATAAAGTCATAAGATATATTTTTGAAATACATGTATGGTCATGAGACTGAACATTCATAATCAAAGCTTTCTAATGTAAAAATAATAACATTACAACCATGCAAATTAAGTATTACAATAAAACTTCTCTAAACCGACCACCACAGGGACCATATAAAATGGCCAGTTTAGAGGGGTGGCTGGTTTTGTGGGTGTCTCCTCAATCATGATCATTTTGTCAATGGCCATCACTGTTACAACCCATTGTCAAAATATATTGATCTTAAATTGATCATAAAGAATATTCTTTACATTACACATTTAAAAAGGTGTCTTGGTAACATTGAAAATTAGGTTATGTTTATTCATCATGTTCATTGTACATTTTTATTTGATATTAAATTTGATTTGTTGTAAAGCTAAAAAATCAAGGATTTATATATCCTACAGTTTTAGAATATGGACAACACTTTTGGTTCACTCCATAAGTTAGCAAAATACTTTATCAGTCTGGCACAAATTGAAAAACATAACATATCGAGTTATTAAATTATTTCAAAAGACTCTTTCTCATGTTATAAATTATTTTCAGCTCATTTATTCCAGTTCACATGATAAAAATGCCTATAAATGTTTTGATCAGTATGGACAGATAGATTTGTATAAACAAATTTAATTATGTCACAATAATTCACAAAAGTACAATTTTTAATTCCTTAATTATTTTATTTACCATATTTAGATTAATTGTTTATATGATAATTAAAATTGACTTGTGTAGGGCTTCAAAATTCTTTAATTTGTTTTTATAACTTGTGTGTTGACAACTTTATGACCTGTGGCATTGATTGTTTGGCCAATATTTAGGGGTTTAAATTACTTGAGTACTGAAGGGAAAGTTTATAAAGGTGGCCGGTGTACGGTTTGGAGGGGTGGCCGGTATTGTGAGGAAAATTTACATAGACTTTTAATAGAATTGGGCAGGGACTTTTTGAAATGGCCAGTTTTCAGGGGGTCTGGTTTAGAGAAGTTTCACTGTACTTTTTCTAAGAATCAGGCAGATACCATTAATAGGCATTGATAGGGTGGCACATCAATAATAAATACACCCAAAAAAAATCAACAGAATTAGGTATTTAGCTACCCCGGTAAACTAAGTTTTGACCACTGAATTTTTCAGTCGATCTTGGGTTTAGGAGATACTATCAGTCAAAACTTAGTTACATTGTACAGTGAAAAGTACAGGAAAATTTCCCGCCATAATTTTTCCCTATATAACCAGTAAAAAAATATCAAGGCACCAACTACATTTTAAAATGTAAAAACTGCATTGGGTATGTTTTTATGGTAAAATGAATGCATCTACATTTGTATACCCCAAAATCTAAAATTGGAAATTATCAATGTGCCACCCCCTGCCTGATCCTTATATACCTGTATCATGTACATTGTATATGGAATAGTACTTAATAGCAAAATAGGCTGCAGCAGCACTAAGCATTTTGGTCAAAGTCCACTAAAGAGCACTAAAAACCTGACTTAGGATCATGCTGCTTTGCCTCCACAGCCACTGGGATGTGTGACCCAGCTGGTTGAATGGCATTGGGGCAGCCCTGTCACAATGGGTGTTGGTGTTGTCTGGCTATATGCAGAAAACTTGACCCTATACCAAAGTGGTACACTCTAGATCTGTTGGGAAAAAGGTCACATTCTTTCCATGTTAAAGAACCTTTCTGTAAGTTTTGATAAGAGTAAGATCCATAAGATCCCCTTGCAGGATATCAAGCAGGAGGCTAAATTGTCCAAAACTTACTGTAACTTACCAACCCCCCTTTTCCAGTGGCAGTCAAAATTCTATCCCTGATTGTCACCATTTCTTTCACTTCATCATTACATACATGTTCATTTCCCCCCTTTTTGTACAGCTAAAAATGTGCTACTTGGGAATAAAGCTATAACTAACAACATGTACATGTAACTAAAGGGGATTAATCTACTGTACATGTACGTTTTAAATTTTGCTGATTCAAAGTTTATCTTGTTCATTGATTTGTATTTATGGTAATGACGACACCGATATGTTTATTAAACATATATTCAGCATTGTTTAATGCCTGAATGGATGGTTTAAAGTGGTTTAAACCAACCCGCCTTCTGACGTTCTGAGGTCATTTAATCTTGTAGCTATCAAAAACTTTTCGAATGAAATATCTCATTCCTTTTAATTTCTTTATTCTATACAATATTTCATATCATTATTTGCAAATGTTTTAAATAATCATAATCCACGACAAAAAAATTTCTTTTGCAGTTGTTTGCTTACCTTCCTCATTCTTTGCTGAAGATTTGTTGTTTTTATCTCCCTCTGGCTCTGTATCCCTTTGTGGAAATTTGTGTTCCTCTACTGGTAGCTTAAGAATAAAGAGAAATGATGCCATCTGTCATAGCAACTAAGCATGGACAACTTTCCGAAAGAAGCAAAAAATTCAGATGTTTTTGAATTCGAAGTTATTGATGTTCCAAAACAAGGGAGGTAACTGTGAAAATTACAGTTTTCGATCGGATCTGGATTAGACATGTCGACGTGTTTCCGGAACATAAAACCCTTTTTATGAAAAATTTCAGTTAATTTTAATGCATTATCATGCAAAGGGGGTTGTGTGTACTCTTTTGGTACTCATTTTAAAAGCAATAAAAATATTTTTTTTACGGATTGGTGTTACAAACTTTCCTTCGTGCAGTCAGCCGTCCGGTTTTTTTACCACAAAACTGAGTCTCTTTTTGTTTTTAAATAATATTGCCACTCGCGGTTTCCACAATTAAATGCGATGAGATATTGTCAAGACACTGGGAGATTTGATCAAAACGAGTAAATAATTGAAGAAGATCATCATTAAGGTCAATTTTTTATGATAAAAAAAAAAACGAAACAAACAAACCAAAAAATATTTGCATGTCTTATAAGATACTCAATTCAAGCTAGTCAATTTTCTTCTTCAGAAAGGTAGATGTATATATTTATTACAATATAGTATTATTTTGCGCAAAACAATATGTTTTGTTTCGAATAATTAAGTCCTTAAATTGACTTTTCTATTGTGAACTCAAACGAAGAAAAGTAACAGACGATAATAAAACCCTATATCCTCCTTACATAGCTATGTCGAAGGGCACTTTTGCTTCCTTTATCAATACTGTAAAAGGTAAAGCACCAATCAAAATTGTGTATCGACCAGGAAAACTCATTATTTGTTTTCCCCGTTCTCTCTTCCAAGCAGCACTTCAGGCTCCTTCATATCCTTTACATGCATGGCATGCTTTTAATCGGTTAGCTATACAATTCAACTTTTTTATTCTACATTCAAGTGCATGCAATCTGCAAAGATTGTGGAACACAGATTCTTAAAGTCTTCTCTGCCCCTTTCAGTTATTTAAATATGTAAAACATGCGTTTGAGGCAAATATTGGAGTCTTAGAGTGATAGTCGACTATGGAAATACCCCTGTATTAATCTATATTTATTGAACAGGCGATCCGGAAATTACTTTTTGTATTTATTAAGTTTATGAAGCTTTTAACAAATATTGAAAGAAACTTATTGAAATTAATATAAAGATAACGATTTTTTAGCACATTACAATGATACTGAAATGAACGACAACACGAAAAAATTATAACATGGCCACCATCAGCATCCTTTTACTTCTTATTGGAAACTGTCTAAGTTTTAAGAACGACTGTTCGGTTGAAAAGGTAAGAGAATATGGACCATAATTTGCTCAAGCATGTTTTAGAAAATGAAGAACTAATAGAGTAATTTAACTATGATACGAACAACAATTCTGAAAAGTCACAAGCATATCTATGTGTTTTTAGTAAATGAATAACTGTTTTCAGCATTCAGTTCAAATTTATTCCATGATGGTTAAATATTGTTAATTTGACATTTATACAGTTTAATGGTGTTGTGTTGGGCTTCTCAGCGATCAAATATGTCCAATTGATCATTCTGTAGGATTTTGTTTTTCTTGATTATACATGTCGTATAAGGCTCTTAATGAAGGGGCGTTTATTGGAGGAAAAGCAACATTTCAAAACTTCAAGTTCCAAATAAAGATTCCATAAAATCTTCCCAAGTAAAAAATGGAAGGAGTTTGTTAAGCAGAAAGTAGAATTTTTTTTATATGACCGCCGTTAAAGCTCTCTGATATCAGAGATGATAAAAAATAGTGTATACTAAATGCAAGACTAAGAGCTCTGACTAAAGACGGCTATTTTCAAAATGGCACTATTTTCGGCGAATGTAGAAAATTCTCCGATTTAAATCAAAATTGGTGTATAGGGTTTGGGGTTTTTTTTGTCATGACCAATTCAATGGTAAAGCTAAAATTAATAGTAGGTGAGCCATTTTTAGGATATTCAGTATTTCGACGATGGCAGATTTGATGATTATACGAAGATCACTTATTTTGAGAATGTTGGCGATCTAATTGGACACTTTCGTGTCGGTTACCCCATTACAATGTAAATGTATTTAATGTATGGTCGAATATGTAGCTCTTTATACTAGTTATCAAATAAATATCTATTTAATTTCATTTATTATTTTATATTATTGATCATTGCCTAGATTAATTATTTTCAAATCAAATTCAAAAGATTTGGTTTGTACCATTTTCATCTAAATTCTTATCTGGAGATGCCACACAACGAATATTGATGTAGTTTGAAAGCTGCTGTTTTTTATGCAGATTTTTAACCGTTTTCTTTTAGATGCCGTTTCGCTTAAAAATACTTAATATTTTAGTTCTTAAGGACTTTTAGTAACAATATTGGTTAATTTGAATGTTTTGCATAGTTTTATATATACGTATCATATGTATAATATAAATGTACCAGTTTTGTTTTTGTTTTAGACAGCGTATTTGCACGGATCCAACACAGGTATGATAGTAATGTTATGTTTAAGAAATATTAATTTACAGCTAAGATTTTTTTTTTTGAAACATGTTTTTTCACAGATTGGACATTGAGCTGAAAAAAAACATTTAAAAACAACATTGTTTGTTTAAGAAATGTACCATTTTGATGGTTCTAAACAATTTGGAGATCTGCCATCGTTACCCTATAAGGATGCTATGTTTTTTTTTTGCCAAAATAAGTCTTTCATGGAGGTCTTTGAGTTGAAGCATCTCTTTAGTAGATATGAAAATATTGGTTTGGAACCATCTTTCACAGATTGGCCCTTAAGCTGAAAAATATTAAAAAAAATAAGAAATGTACCATACAATAAGCGTAATCTTAGGGAAAAAACTTCTAGCCCAACATTTTTTTGGCTATTTTAAATCACATTGTAAAAGTTGGCTGTTTTTTGGGTTTTTTTTTAAGAATGCGACGCTGATTTCTCTGAGTGGAACTTGGAATCACTACCTGAGGAATGGGACGTACCGAAAACTGACATCATTCTACAAGACCGCTTCGTTACGTGGAAATATACAAGCAACGGTTGGCAATGCCTTTCTACTGTTGCGTTCGGAGTGATGTTAAAGTTGTTAATCATCGGGTGTATGAGGTTTCAAGGATAAAGTTATTGACCAAAAGCATTAACAGAAATAAAAAAAACCTCATCGCCCACTAAAAAAAGAATGAATAGAGAGAAATGACCCTTCGGAAATGTACTTGTACGGAATATTGAGAAAAATAGCAAAAAATAAAAGAAATGAAATTTAAATCAAAGTTTCAGACAATAAAATGCTTAAAATTGCTTTTCCTGACGCTCGTTTTGTCATTCAAGACTTATCACAGGCGATCAACCCGAAGACTGAAAATGTCAAGCACACTACATGTATATGAATATGAAGAGCTTAGAAAAGAGAGAAAAGCTAGGAAAAAATAAGGAATAAGGATTAGGGAATAAGCAACCAACTTGACACTTCTTAGGAAAAAAGCATTATCGAAAACAGAATTGAGCACACTCCACCCATACCTCCGTGTTTGTAATTGATGCTACTGTTGCTGGGTTTTTTTGTAGCTCGTTTCATGTTAGATTTATTTGTTCAATAATATTCTCATAATAAATACATGCATATTTCATACATGTAACTGTATCATATTATGTACTACTTGGCTCTGCCCCTGTAAAATCATTAAGTTGTTGTTATTAATCAATCTGTTATAATTTTATTTACTGTCACAAATTGTCATAATCACTCATATGTAATTGTATGCTCTATTATAGGGCCCTTAATTGGAATAAAGCTATTTCTATTTCTATTTCTATTTGTAGATTCATCGGCTTTGGTTGGGTTTTGGTTACTGTTTCAGGACACGATTGCAGAAGAATCATGTAAACTTGTCTATAAGAACAATTCATATTTAGCGGTAAGCCAGTTTGGTTCGTTCCATAATTGCATGTACTTTGTCTGCTCCATTAAGCACATAAATGAACCAAACAGCGATGGGAATTCGCACCGGACGTGACGTTAAATATTGATCATAGGTGCTCCGGTAAGGTTAGTCACCTAGCTACCAAGCTTCCACAACGTTTAATTCGCCTAGCGTCTATTAATAAATATCGACGAAATGAGAGAGCACTGTGGGGAGCTTGCCTAGCTACATATGATAACCGTTGCAACACACGTGTCCTGTCTTTATGTAAATTTTCAATGTAGTTTCAAATCACATCCGGCCAAGGACGACAAAACCATGAACAAAATCTTGCTCTTTCTCGATTCATACATTTATTGTCTCTTCTCGTATATAGCTTGACCATATATCTTATTGTAGGGATGTTTCCAGACATCTTTGCCAAGAAATATAAGAAATACTACAAATATTATTATTTCTCCATTGGTAAAACCAGGACCAGGATCCTATGAACGTAAGTATAATTTATTTGTTTTAGGATCCTTTGAACGTAAGTATAATTTATTTGTTTTAGGATCCTTTGAACGTAAGTATAATTTATTTGTTTTTTTTTTTGTAAAATTGTAAAGTGTAAAAAGTGTCTGTTATTGGTACTCCAGACAACAGGTAAACGATTTATATTGGTCTTATTTCTATGCAACATGGTTGAAAAACAGGTCAACCCTGTATAACTGATTTGGGTTCAGATATTAAAAAATTTGAGTGGATACCAAGAAAAAAGTATAATTGGTATTAATATGTCATGTATGTGGAACAGAATTAAAAACCACGTTTCGCCACATTGGATAATACGAATTATCACAGTGACTCATAAAAGTGTGACAGACAGAAATGGTAGAATTTTGTTAAACATGAAGTTGTTTGGTAATTAAGTGACAGAACTGAAATTGAATCATACCATTTGGGACCTTATGTTGATGCTGCATAGGCTAGCAGCATACCAAATATGAAACGGCTATAATAAGAAGTTGCCGAGAAACTGTTACGACAATTTACTACTCAAAGCTACAATCCTATTTCTAAACAAAGTTTTTTTTTAAGTTTAAGTAAATAAATACATCAAGAAGCACATGAAAGTATAATCCAGCCATTGATCAATAAGAATATAGTGTGAAAGGTACACACTAGTTTTAATATCAACTTGAGGAACATTTTCTTTTCTGTCTATTTCTTGATGAACTTTCCTTTTCCAAATCTTCTGTCAAGATTATTTAAATGTTTTTTAGCCTTCTCTTTCATCGATTTTGGAGTATCGCCACTGTAACAAAACTTAAGCCATTTGTAGAAACCTTCTGTTATTCGATATGCTGCTCCCTCTTTACGATATTGTTCTATTGTTGAATCTAAATCATGTTCTTTGATCATCCAATACAGGCCTAGGTGGACAGGATTTATTCTTCGATCCTTTACTCCCTTAGGTCTCAGAGTTTTCAATGCTTCTTTTTCATAGGGGGATAAATGTTCTAGTCCGGCTGACAGGTCAAACTTCTTAACAATATTATCTAATGCAATGGCATTGATTTGATCGAGAATACGACGAGAATCTGTCTTAATTGATTCATCAGGGTGATATTGATAGGCTCTGAGAAAGGAATAAGATTTAGAGTGTGGAAAAAACTCACTTCCCTCTTCTTTCAACTGTTCGTCTAGTTCATTAAGCTGAGCTCTCATTACCATAGTTTTGAGTCTTTTAACTGTTTCATCTAGGTCTTGTTCATATTTTGATATGTGAAGGGCATGTCGGTCTTCTTCGGTTATATCTTCCAACTTGGTTGTGAGATTGTACTTTCCTGGTATTTTGGAAATTATAAATTCTTTTTGTTCATCAAATCTTTTGAACCTCTGTTCTCTTGCTCTTTCATCTATGTAATAATCTATTTCTTCCTGTACACGATCTTCGTATTCTTTAAGGATGCCATGGTTTTCTATATAACTACAAAATAAGAAAGAGACTATACCAAAAGCCTTTACATAATAATGCCTTGGTTAAAAGACAAACATTTTTTTTTACATCAAAGGGCTTTAAGGGAGTACGAGATTGAACATTTTCGAGATCCTCGGCTTTTATCCATTCAAATGCATTAAAAAAATTCAACATGTTTTCTTAATATTTGTTCAGAACTATTAAGAGAAGATCATAATAAACACCCTATAACAATTTCATTCAATTCTAATTACAATTTCTATGTTAAAACAGAAGACGAACTTTCAATGTATTTCCTATGAAAAATCTAGAGAAGTATTTTTTCCCGCCATATTTTTAGGTGCTTATATCTTGAAAACGGTTCAATGTTTTTGAAAACTTTTTTCATAAAGTCTAGCTATTTTGAGCTATCCTTTCCAAATTTTCTATTCTAAAAACTTTTGATTACAAAAAATCTCAGGCTCGTACTCCCTTAACACTTTAATAACTTTAAAGGGAGTACTCAGTAAAGTTTTTTAGCCCATTAACTGCACACATGGTACAGGCCGAGTAACTGAATAATATTCGAAATAACATTATCATCAAAAGGTTTGCTGTAGCTATTACGGATTTTATGATAATATTCTCAACCCATTGTGTTAACTATGGGAGTTGAGAATATTCTAAGACTTAAAAACTTGTTTGTTTTGTGGCGCCGTTGCCAGCTGATCTTGATGTGCTTAAAGTTATGCATTCTGAAATACTCAAATATCTTATTGTTTCAGAAAAATAATCGATCAGTAAAATCCAGAAGGGCAATATCTCCTATAATGGTTGTCGGATCTTATTCGAAATTTTATGAAAGGCACATCTTGATTTGTTGATTGCTTTAACTTTCCCAGAGTTATGATATGTATTATCGTTCTTGATTATTTGTCAAAAAACTTGTCAAAAAACAGATGCAAGGCTATGGCAGTATTGCCCGAAAATGCAGACGCCAAGTGATGACTCGTCAACTTATAAAGGCTAACGTGTGTTGAAGTTTGTTGTAACTTTTGGTTACTGTACCTGCCATGACGTATGCAAAAAAAAGTTTGCAAAGTTTAACATTTAAGGACTAAAGAATTAGGCTTTTTAAGATAGGCGTTCGATTTTGTCAGGATCTTCAAAACTATTTCGAATTTGACAGGTTTTCTGTTTATTCAGGGTTGGAATTTGGCAGATTTCACTATACAGGTTATTGTATGTCAAAATAATAAAGAATGTACAACATCGACTGCAACTCTTTTACTGGTAGTTCCTCATCAAATAATTATGATAGAATATTGTTCAACCGACTCATTTTCGCAAGCGATCTATATTCGTGAATTTCGCGAGGAACAGAAATTCGCGAATATAAAGCGTCGCGAATTAACTCATTTTCATAGTCATACCATTGTTTTTTGCGCAAAATCGAGAAAATTAATATTCACGAAATTGCCCTCTGACACAAAAACTCGAATTAAAGTAGTCGCGAAAATGAATTGGTTTAGGCTAACAGTATTTCATGAGTTACAGCCTCAAAGCTTTGGAGTAAAACATTACCTTTTCTGGTTTCCGTAAACTTCTGGAATTAGGGCAGTCACATCTTTTGATGCATAATCAATCATTTGTTTTGTAAGGGGTCGAATCTCCCAAAATCGACCAACTTCTCTCACAAATGTTTCCTGCGAGAAAATTTGTGATATAGTTCAGGAATAATCCGCGTATATATTTTATAGCCACATGTATTAGGAATTGGCTAGATATACTCTTAGTAAAAAGAAAAAGGTTTATGGCTATGATTATCTTTATTCTGTTGGTGTTTTACTTATCTAATTTTATAAACAATCCGCGATGTATGAAATAAATTTATAAAAAAGAGACAAAATTATTAACTTCTTATACCATTTATTGTAACAGTATGAACAGATTTTAAAAGTGGGTGTTGCTATACATTTCATAACATTTCAAAAAAGTTAACGCAAAAAAAATGATCAGAATGACACAAATGCAATTTTTTTTTAAATGATTACCTTGACAACATCTTTATCCTCAGATACCACTGCATTTTCCGAATATTTTGCACAAAGATCTGCAAGTTTAAGACCTCTTGTTATTTTCATTCCCTTTGACTCCTCTATCAAAAGGTGAGCAATCTGAAATGTATCATTATTGCCCTTATTGATAATGATACTAAGTCTGAATTTAAATGCATACAATTTACATGTATATAATTGAAGTGATGCATTTTAACAGATTTTTTGCCAGAACATCTAAGCGCAAGATTTCATAGTCCCGGTCAACAGAATCAACTTGCTTTACATCATTCTTGGATCTACTTCTCGAATTTGACCCGGGTGGTCATCTCAGTACAAAAAAAAATTACGATAAAAGAGACGATATTAATGTTCCTAACCTGGAAAGTAACATACCAACGTCACCTGCATACGGTGTCTAAGACACCGTATGCAGGTGACGTACTCTATATTTCACAACTAATTCGATATGCCAGGGCTTGTACACATTTTTCAGATTTTTTGATCCGACACCGCTTTCTCCGTAACCGACTATTAAACCAAGGTTATAAAAAAATACGTCTCATACGATCCTTAAAAAAATCTTTCTTCGTTATCAGCCACTGGTAGAAAAATTCAATATCATGTTAGACAAAATGGTTAGTTCTTGCTTTGATTAGTGTTTGGCTGGTTGATGTACTAAGATGATCACCTTAACATCCCTGATATGTCATCACAAACCTGTTTTGTGTAACTACCGGACCCAAAGACCGCAATGGAAGAGGGAGGTTTGGCGCGCCTTATAACCTGGTCAAGTTAACCCACCATTTCTTTTGAAATGCCTGTACCAAGTCAGGACCATTGCGATCTTCAATTTTTCCGGTATGTCTTCCTTGTTTTGTTTAGTCTTATGGACATTTGAGATTGATTCTCCAAGTTCGGTAATTTTGTTATTACCTTTATCAAGTCATGTCGACGATGCTATCTTTAAAGAATATAATGGGAAGAGAAGATCTTCGAAGAAATTCCCGAATGAGTCAAATTAATGATCCGCCGTAACCAAACCCGGCAAGCTCCCGGAGTTCAGCTCAACCTAGGAAGTTCACGAGAGATGAACAAAAGTTACCTAGACTTTTAACATAAAATTGTTTTTGGTAAACCATTTTAACTGTAACATGTTTTGTCCTGTCAAAAAAGTAAACAAGTTTGAATAATGTTTCGTGGTTTTTTTTCTAATTACTAAGACTAACTAAAACCAATACAGAAATCAAAATTCTGACTAGGGTTAATTGTGATTTACAATTAAAAGCTTCACTGTGGTCAAAATTTTTTTTTTACAAAAAAATTAGATATCAAATATTTTTTAGAGAAAAAACAAGCCCCCCCCTCAAATTAAATGGCTCGTTTTTTATGATAATCAGACAACCCTTGTAGATCAAAACAATCTCTCCATTGACGCTATCAAAACTAAGAAAATCCTGCACAGACCTATAGGTTCTTACATAAGTTCTTGGAAAAGACCGGCTGATCTTTCACAAGTGATATAATTTTTCAGTCTTTTTGCGAGTGGAGCGCAGCTGAACGAGCCAAAAGACCACAAAATTTCAATCAAGAGTTAAAGATCGTTGTCGGTTTTCCAAGAACGCGTGTACCGTAGGTTATCATTGGTTAATAGACCAGTGTGAGATCGATCACTCTGCTGGCATCTCAACCTGGTCATCTCTCACTGAAAAGTGAGTGAGTGAGTTGGTGTTTTACGCCCTTGCAACGCTATATAAGTTATTTACAGGCGATGAACATGAAAGGATGATAAAATGAACATGAACATGAAATGGTGATGATAAATGAAACATGGGGGACGGGTGGGACAAAAAGGACGAACCACAAGAAAAGGGGAGAGGTGGGTAGGGGCGAAAAATTTAGCCTATGTGGTGCACTACTTCGCGGTCCACAAAGGGGTCTTTTACGTGCATGAAGCGAGACATTTACGGAAGAATTACTGATCTCTTTAAGAAGATCAAATAAATAAGAATCAACTTACCTGTGTATCAAAAACGTTTTTCAAATGAACATTGAACTGGAAATACAGCGCAGCGCTATCGCCTTTGCAAGAGTGAATAACCTGAAACAATTGATTTTTATAGTAAATTTGTAGAGCTGTTATCACACAAACTGATCATGTTATTTTAATTGATAAAAGAACGAATTGTTGTGTTGTTTCTGGAAACAGCGTATTCAGTCGCTTGGGGACTGTTTGAAGATGGGAGATTCCGACTAAACGATATAGGTGCGAAAGACAAGAAACATATACCAGAAAGTGATTTTGACATGAAGTGTTAAGTTTTTAAATGTTTTAAAGTGTAATGCTGTATTTTGGTGGGATTTCACGGAGTGAAAAATCCGGGTTATAAAATAATGAAATTCAATATCATGCAGGCGGGCGGGAGGGCGGTGAAATAATTTTTGTAACTGTTTTCCCCTCTTGATATTTGGAATGCAGCATCATGCAGCATGGCGTCCCATACCGCGGGATTTGATTTCAAGTCTTCATGTTAAGCGAAATCCCGCATTTTTTCCAGGCTTAATTTGACAGATTTTTTTTTATTAGAAATCTTTCTTCGTTGACGTTAACAAACCAATGATACAATAGTTGTTCCCCCATGATTAAAAAAAAAATGACTGATTATTATAAAGATATATAAAAAAATACTCTCGTTAGTTTTTTTATATCTTTTTATTGTCTATTTCATCTTTTTACGAATATTCTTACTTTTATAACATCATCAGATTCAAGCAAATCTTTTATTCCTCCTGCGTCAAACATCTTTTTGTTTTTGAAAACATCAAACAGATATACTTTTTGATCACTTGTTCCAATTTGCAGAAGGGTAAGAGGACCTTCTTTTCCAAGATTGACACCCTCTGCATCAACAGCAATGACGTCATATTCCTTCAGAAAACTGGTCACCTCTCTGCATTTTTGTGTGTCTTCAATAACTTCGACCATATTGTCAGATCCTCAAAACTTTCACACATCCGATGTACCCGAAAACAAGTTTATTTTTATAGTAAAATTAAGAAAGATAAACAGATAATTATGTTTATTTATTTGAGTGTCGAGCCTGTTATGTTACAAAGTGCAGGTCCAAGTCAATAATTATCATTTCGCGAAAGTCAAATGTTAATATTTATCAAAAATGGTCATACTTATACTCATGGACAAAAGACACGTTACATTCCGAAAATTAATGTCAATCAGATGTACATGAAAAATTTTGGCCATTAACTTGTTTTATTGTAAAAAAACCGTATCCTTACGTATTTATCATGGAAAATTTGTTGGTATAATGGTGAAAAATGAAGCTGGCATTTTGATTTTCGTTAAAACCAATAAATTTGAAATTTAATATCGAAGATTTTTGTCCGATAGTTCAAATTTGATGTCCTCTTGTGTATTGAACTGAAAGAAAAAAAAACCCACAAAATTAAAGTTTAACACATTTTACAAAATGTTGAAACGGTCAGGAGGGGAGTGTGAATGTTAATTTTCATTTAAAGAGATGATTTCGAAGAAAAGTTTAAGTTCCATTCGTTTAGTTTTTAGTAGATTTTGGGACAATTTAATTTAATTGGCCAGAAACTTGTTTCCGGTTAGTGGGGATTTCAAGGTATCCGACCGCAACCGGAAGTGGTTATTTGAAATAACAAGAATTCATTAAAATTTAAATTTCCTTTGCCCTTGCTTTCAGGAAATAAAAACGATTTAAAGGTAGCCTGATAGTCTTCTTCATACCCGTAGCCGGGGGGGGGGTTCGAGGGGTTGGGACGAACCCCCCTTTACACAAAAAAATTGATAAAAATAGGGAAAAATCGGGTGAAAAATCGGTTAAGCACTATTAAAGTCAGAAAAAATTGGGATATCGAACCCCCCCCCTTTTCACATTTCGAACCCCCTGTTGAAAAATTCTGGCTACGGGTATGTTCTTAATCATTTCACACTTGAACAGGTAACGAGTTAATCAGAATTGTGAATTTGGATTTCACGTTTTCATCTTCAATTGTCTGATGCTTTAAAGTAAGGTCAATCCACAGGGACTTGCTCCCCTCTATCAATATTTTGTTAGAGTCTATGTGCGGTACGAAAAAAAAAACATTTTTTTCGTACCGCACATTGACTTAATCAAGATATTGATAGAGGGGAGCAAGTCCATGTGGTCAATCTAAGTTCATTTTTCGTTGTCGGATAACTTTACGCCATTTCTTTTAATTTCTGTCAATTTTTTTGTACTTTTATATCATTTTACAAATTAATTCCCTTTTTGTAACGTTTTTTGTCCATGAGCATATTTGTCTCATTTGTTTTCGAAAATGATTCAAACTGATTGGAGCTGTTTTACTTTTAGTTTTTATGTATTATTTTTATTTGCCTTTATTTCAAGGGGACCTCGCGGACCTAAGAAAATGACCACTGAACTTGATAAGGTGAGGGTGGGGAAGGCGCTTGTCTTTTTCTAAAACTATATTCGAAATCTAAATTTTTTGTAAAAAAAATAGTTGAGTGACAGTAGGACTGATGAAATTCTGTAAATATAGCTTCTTACATTTTTTTCCAGTGCATTATCTGATTTCTCAATTGAGACAGTTTAATCACAAAATATTAAGCTCGATCCTTGGCGGTGATGTGTCATGAGCTTTGACTTATGACACAGTGTGTCCATTGTGTCTTAATCACTGTGTCGTCTAACCAAAAAATGCTAGGTAAAATCACATTTAAAAGATGAATGGAATTCCAGGGTCCCCCGCCGGTGAAGCAAACATTATCGAACACAGCTGATTTTTTAACTTGACCAAAGTATCAGTGGTATAAACATTTGGCATAAATTTCATGAAAATCTGTCAATATCTGTAGGGATGAGAGCGCTTACAAGGTCTGTTTTGCAAAAAATAGAGTCGTTTTTATGGTCAAAGTCCCCTAACTCCTACAAAAATTATCTTAAAATGCTGATTGTCGAACTTGACCAAGGTATTAGTGATATAAACATTTGGTAAAAATTTCATGAAAATCTGTCAACATCTGTAGGGATGAGAGTGCTTACAAGGTCTGTTTTGCAAAACAAACAGAGTTGAATTTATGATCAAAAATGCTGATTTTCGGATTTGTCCAATGTATTAGTGATATAAACATTTGATATAGATTTCATGAAAATCTGTCAATATCTGTAGGGATGAGAGTGCTTACAAGGTCTGTTTTGCAAAACAAACAGAGGCGTTTTTATGGTCAAAGTCCCATAACTCCTACAAGAATTATTGAAAATTGCTGATTTTTGAACCAGTCCAATTCATTAGTGATATAAACATTTGGTATAAATTTACAAATTTCATGAAAATCCGTCAACATCTGTAGGGATGAGAGCGCTTACAAGGTCTGTTTTGCAAAACAAACAGAGTTGAATTTATGATAAAAAATGCTGATTTTCGGATTTGTCCAATGTATTAGTGATATAAACATTTGATATAGATTTCATGAAAATCTGTCAATATCTGTAGGGATGAGAGTGCTTACAAGGTCTGTTTTGCAAAACAAACAGAGGCGTTTTTATGGTCAAAGTCCCATAACTCCTACAAGAATTATTGAAAATTGCTGATTTTTGAACCAGTCCAATTCATTAGTGATATAAACATTTGGTATAAATTTCATGAAAATCCGTCAACATCTGTAGGGATGAGAGCGCTTACAAGGTCTGTTTTGCAAAACAAACAGAGTTGAATTTATGATCAAAAATGCTGATTTTCGGATTTGTCCAATGTATTAGTGATATAAACATTTGATATAGATTTCATGAAAATCTGTCAATATCTGTAGGGATGAGAGTGCTTACAAGGTCTGTTTTGCAAAACAAACAGAGGCGTTTTTATGGTCAAAGTCCCATAACTCCTACAAGAATTATTGAAAATTGCTGATTTTTGAACCAGTCCAATTCATTAGTGATATAAACATTTGGTATAAATTTCATGAAAATCCGTCAACATCTGTAGGGATGAGAGCGCTTACAAGGTCTGTTTTGCAAAAAAACAGAGTCGTTTCAATGGTCAAAGTCCCGTAACTCCTACAAAAATTGTTGAAAAATGCTTGATTTGTCCAAGGTATTAGTGATATAAACATTTGGTATAAATTTCAGGAAAATCCTACAAAATTTGTAGCCTTGAGAGCGCTTACAAAAAGTGTGACGGACGGACGGACGGATGCCCGGCATTTCTATGTCCCCGCTCCGCGTTGCGGCGGGGGACAAAAAAAACAATAAAGGGTTTCAAATTAATAAGACAGTAAATTTAAAGTCCTTCGGGTCCTTAAAAAAAAGTTGACATAACAACTGCATAAGAACAGAATGATATTCTGGTCTTTGATATTGGCTATCTCGAACATATATAAAATGATAAAACTGATGTTATATACCTATGCGTCAAAATGTAAAAACTTACTTTATATGAAGTGATTATTTGCGTTATCCCTAACCGTCGGTACACACTCTGTTTAGCGAATTTCAATTCCTTGGTTTAAGCTACAATCAGAAAAAAAAAGAAAAAAATCATTCAACGTGTCTACATTAGAAATTATTTGAGAGGAATATATATATGACATTTGAAGTAATTTCAAAAAGTGAAAGCTTGTATTTTTCATCTAATTCTTTTATACGGGAACCAAACTTAAACAAAGCTTTAAAATTTAATTTTCAAAAAGATTGTTGCGTATTAAGATTTTCACAGAAAGCATACCCCCCCTCAAATTGACAAGATTTTTTTTACACACAATATTTTATTATCAATAACTTTTGTCGTTTTTATACATATATTTCTACTTACAGTAACTTGGAACTTAGCCTCGTCCTCTTTCGGCTAACTATGATAAAATTGGCCCGTTTTATACTATTTTCTAGTGTAAAAATAACTATTATCTCAATTTTTAATCAAAAAGTTTTCATGATAAACTTTCAAAAAAGAAAATATGAAACTTTACATTTCACTTTTACTTTCGCATTCTTTGTTCAAAGAAGATTTTTTTTCATTTCTGTAAGGTGTTGCAATGGCAATTTCTATTTTTGCATCTCCCGAAATCATGTAAGTTTCTCAGACCGAAAATTTTCAATCGATCAAAACAAATTTGAATCTAAATCGCCAGTCATGTTTTCTTTTTCTTTTTTTTTTATACTTTATTAATTGTTATGCAATTGTTAAGGTAGATATAATTTTTTTAAATGCATTGCATAAAGGTCGTTTAGAATGTATCTAGTAAAATAGAATCGAAACCTCTTTGAAAATCTAAATTAATTTTGTAAAATTTTATGTCTAAAACTAAATGAAAAACCCAAGAGTGAGACTTAACATAATTTCACAAGTTTTTTTTATAATGAATGTTGCATTAAATATATATCACATATATGTATTTACTTCAAACCTTGTCGGTTTTTATGTTTTGTATTTTTTTAATTGTTACTGCACCATAAAATTATTTCCGCGAGGAGAGCTTCTTGTCCCCATTTTCTACTTATTAACGCCCTTCGAAAACCAAAGAAAACCAAAACGATGTACCAGTAATCATCCCCATGTTTGTAAGACAAAGGATTACACATATAGTAAATTATGTTTTAATAGTTCAGTTTATCAATACAATGCCATCCTCACAAATGCATTAATTAGGTGAATTCAGATGGACTTAAGCTCCTCACATGTATAAAGTCTTAATTTCGAAAAAATCTCACTTGGTCAAATTGTTTTTAAAAAATAAATTTAACTAAAACCAAATGAATTTATTTAATTAAGAAAAAATGGTCAATCAACTTTGGAACAGATTGAAATAATGGAATAAGTCCATGCTTCATACTACTACTTCTTTTTTTTTTGGGGGGGGGGGGTATTAAATTTTATCATTTGAAAGGACTGTCGACTTAAGAAATTTTACCATTGAACAATATAACATTATAAACGAGCTTTAGCTTGTTGGTTGAAAATGCTAGTTTACATTTGTGCGTTCACGGAAAAAATCCCGGAGACGCGGGAATTAGTAAGAGTTCATTGTAAATCATTGCAGCTGTAAAAATATATTTTCAATAAAAAAAAAGAGAATTGCGCAAACCAGTACACATTCTGGCCTCTGGTTAACATGGTAACAATGATACAAGAAATATATAACAACATTTTTGCCTAATCATTCCATTTATGTGCTTGACATTGGACACTGGAATACGAAATAAGTGACAAAAAGCCAACAAATTTGATATTAACATAAATATGGATATTATTCAGCCCTTAGTATACACTTCATTTGCAATACCTACACTAACGGATTTTAAATAGAATTGTGATCTGGATCTATATCACGGTGTCCAACCCCCGTACAGTGCATTCCGGAAGTAGTGCGGTCCGGAACCGGTATAATTACGGAATTGCAAAAAATTAAGTTTTTAAATGCACATTTTTCTAGCTAGATGGGAGTTTAATTGTAAATTTTTCGGTGGAGTTACTTCCTAAACACTAACTATTGATTATATTAGCCGCTGTAACATGCATCTTTTGATATATTTTTTAAATTCGAAAAACGCATTTTCATTTTACGAGTCCAAGGAAGAATACGAAGCAAAACACGTATTTTGACCTTCTTTATTAATTGAACATCGACAATTTAACACAGGAAAATAAAGTTTGACCTTTTATGTCTTATTTGTTTAAATTTTAAGCTTAATGGTTTGTTAATAAAAGCACTATATTTATTTGAAATCAAACACTAATAATTTGATACTGTACGGCCCGTTGCTTTTTATGGAAATCAAACTGTACGGCACGTTGCTAAAATAATGCGCATATTTTTCCTAATTCATTAACGTAAAAAACATATAAAATCCCTTGTGCTATTTTAAAACCTTCTCTTAAAAGCTTGTGCTATTTTAAAACCGGTTCAAGTAGTTGCGCAGTATTTTAAAGGGGAGAAGAGTTAAAGGAACTGCGCGAGAGAAGTGTGACATGTAAACCTAGTACACTAGTGGTCTTCAAAACTAATTATGAACGAGGTGTAACTGTTTGACCGGGAACTGGAACTTTGAGGAGTTTGACACTTCCAATCCATTTGATATGTTCGTACAATGATCACTGTCCCAGGTTTTCAATGCTTCTTTTTATATACCTCTTTTTAACCCCTGGCTCTCTAAGTAATCTATACCACAATGCATTGCACGCAACAAACCGTCTCTTCTACGTCTAATTAATATACTGACTTCAGTGTATTGAATATTTTGCAAATATACGCCGACAGCGCGATAGGAAGGTTTATATAGATAATATTATTCAACTATATATTTTTTTAAGTTAAGAGAAAACTATGTACAACGAAGAAATGTTAATTTAGTGTTGAAGTGCTGAGATAGCTGCCTTGAATGACTCAGATGATTCACCCAGACCCCACCTTACAAAACTTCAATAAAAACCTATAGTAAGTCTGAGTAATTACTAATGGAGTTGAGAATATTCTCAGACTGAAGAATATTTGTTTTGTTTTGTTGCACCGTAGCCAGGACAGCGCCCAAAGGAAGGTTGTTCCAGTTTCGTATTGTTCGGGGAAAGAAAGTTTGTTGACGGATTCGAAGACGAGACTGTTGAATTTGGTAGGAGATGCGGGTCATGTGTCTAGTGAGCCGGTTTAGTTTAATAAGACGATCTTCATCGTTTTTCCTTAGATATTTTATAAAGCATTGTCCAGTGGGGTCTGTTTTGTGGTTTGCTGGGGATCTCATGATCAGATCATATATTATGTCACTTACGCTTGGTGTATTATGCGACGACTATAGGCATGCATATACCTTGCAGTCCTGCACTGCACTCCTTCCATATATTTTTTTATGTCTTCCTGTGTTAATGAATCCCACACGTACCAGGCATACTCCACTTAAGGTTTACTATTGATTTGTATGACTGCGTTATTACCGGTTGGAACTGATATAAAAGCTACATGTAAATACGAAATAGTGTGATCGGCAAATAATTCTATTGTTGATATCAAACCTACTGGAATGTCGTTAATGTAAAAAAGGAAAAGACTGGGTACCAGTACAGAACCCTGAGGAACTCCTGACTTAATTGAGACATTCAGTCTGTCATTCCTCTTCTATTATACCTGTACGGTTTTTGGTTGTTTTTGTTCTTTTGGTGTTTTTTTTCTATGTACACCCAATCATATACCTTTAGATCCGAAAACCTATTCCAGTCGTACGTCCATAAATACAAATACAAATACTAAAACGGGTATAAAGGCTTAATTTGGCTATGCTGTATAACGATATTTCAAGGAGTAACCTCTAATCAGCTACATTCGAATCAACAAATTGAAAGACCAAAAACCAAAATGTGTTGAACGAAAAGTACTAACGACCAAAACTAAATGTAACAACCGGAAATTTCAAAGACAAAAAAATTATGGGAAGTTAACCCCCCCCCAGGTATTGTTCCTTTATAGTTTTTTGCTTTATTTTGCTTTATTATAACATTTAATAATATTATACAGCCACAGTCAATGTCTTCTATATCCCGAGCAAATGAGTGAGTGGGTTTGTGTTTTACCCCCAAGCAACGCTATATAGTTTATTTATAGGCGATGGACACGAAAGTATGATAAAATGAACTTGATGAGAAATGTGGGGTCAGCGGGAAACATGGGAACAGTTAATTTTGAACAGAAAAGGAGAGAGGCGAAAAACTTAGCTTATGTGGCGCACTAACTTGACGGTCCACAAAGGGGTATTTTACGTCATGAAGCGTGGCACTTTCCACACACGTTGGCCCACTATGATCAGCAGTCATGGTTTACGTATCATACAAGCTGGACTCTGCTGTTAGGGGCATATTCATCTCTTCGGTCAGCACAAGACTAATTACTTGTTAGTTGTCTTTATTTGACTGCTTGGCAATATCTTACAGTGCCTCTTAACGAGTTGGCTAGGAAACGTCTAACTATTAATAATTTTTAAAACAAAGTCTCTTAATATCTGTTTGATTTAAAAACGTATTTAAAGTTAAGTCTACTACATGAGAAGAATACGGAATGGTTCGTCTAGATACTTTTCATCAGGTATCATGCGCAAAAAAGTGCAACGGGCCGTACAGTTTCAGAGTGAGTACGCGCAACGAACCGTACAGTATCATTGCAACGGGCCGTACAGTGAAAAAAAAACTATGATCTTTATTTTCTTTTAAAGTATGTTGTTTTGCCTCAAATTGTTGATTGATTTCCAAAACTATACTTATAAAGTTTCTGTTGATACCCAGAAGATTAAATAAATGTTTGTATAGTACAAAATATATATGATTTTTCTGTCGAGTTTTCTAATAAAATATTATGACCCTAATGCGTTTTCAAAAGTATGCGACGAAGGATTAAGAATTGTTGTATTTGTGTATTTATTCATTTTACCAAAGGTTTCCTTTACACGAATCATATTCAAAAGGTATTTTTGCACAATTCAATGTATTCAAATTCAAGGTTTTCTTAGTCAGCAATCAAATTTTCTTCTTTGTTTACCATTGAAAAACGCACTACTTCCGGAATGCACTGTACGGGGGTTGGACACCGTGTATATATACGTTTGATAGTTTTGAAAGTTTAAACCATATTTGTAAAGAAATAATATATGTCTAAGAATACCCATATGGTGTTTCGGGAAAATTAATTTCTAGAATTAGCTTCAAATATATAGTTCTATATATTTCTTACGACATACATTTGTAGTTGCAAGCAAACGTATATATCTTTATAGACTTCCTCGTAATTCTGAAAATAAGCATTTGCTGTCTCTTATACGGACTGACATAATGGTAATCATGTCGGCCTTGCACTATGAAAGTTATATTTCTATACCCAGAGACCACGGTAGCCTGGTAATTCATATTATAAATACAGAGTTAGGCTGGTACCCCGCTGTTATTATCTGAACAGTAGGGAGCCGGTTGCCAGCTTAATACAGAGTTGTCCTTTGTTCATGAAAAAAAATTCTCGGTGGCTGATAGCTATCGTTGTGAAAAAAATCCCTGAAGCGTGACAAAATCCCCCCCTGTTTGATCAGTTATTAGTCAATAGATTGCTTTGGGTTTTTTTTTTCAAATAATATAAAACTTGATACAAATGTCTATGAAGAGAAAATCAAATCAGCATCTCAAAAAGATGTATTCATTGAATTTAACAAAATCTACGTCGTGTTGGAGTTGCGGGTCTTTTTGAATTAAAAATTAATTTATTATCCTCGCAAATAATTATAACAGCCTTTTGTCTGTCCCATGTTCCAGTATAAGTGACTTGAGGAAATCCTGCCCCTGTATAAGTGTATGTAATAATTATTACATGAGGACGCGGTGTGTCAGTATAAGATCATCCCGACGGCCGGAGGCCGGAGAGGGTGATCTTACTGACACTCTAAGTCCGAATGTAATAACTATTTTACATCCCAGCCTTCACAATATGTCATGAAAAAATTTAAATACAAGCATTAGAATACATTCTGTACATTTAGAATAAAAAAGAAAACATTTTTATAAAATATATTATAGAGTATCCTTATTGGGCCCCTTCAATATTCTTTATATACATTTTTTGCAATGACTTTCCATCGGTTTCGTGAAGGTAGACTTGGAACGATGAGATCCATCGTTCAAACCCCAGTGGAATCTATGTTATTTTTCAATCTTCAAAAAAAACCATTGTTGTTGATCTTATAATTTTCCTATGTTCAACTTAGTGAACATTTCTCAATAAACTTGCTTTGAAAAACAAAAGAAAATGGACAATAGAGTTGAAAAAATAGAACAGGGTATTCCGAGGGATGATCCGGCTCAGATCACCCCTGTTAGAACAAAGGAGCTGGGATGAAAGAATTGAATAAAACACTTTCCCTAGTAAAATGGTAATTTAGTGAAAACTTTTCCCAGTATAAGTGACTTGTGTGGAACCATTTCCATCTTATAAGTGACTTATGTGAAACCCTTTCCATATTATAAGTGACTTGTGTGAAACCATTTCTATCGTATAAGTGACTCGTGTGAAACCTTTCCAAAGTATTAGTGACTTGTGTGAAACCTTTTCCGTATTATAAGTGACCGAAGTGAAACCAGTTTCAACATTTGTGAAACCCTTTCCCAAGTTAAAGTGGAACTTAATGTTATTTTAAGTCACTTTCACTGGTGAAATCATTGAACCATGTCCCAAGTGTAAGTGAATACAGTGAAAAACTTTTCCCAGTATAAATGAATTAGTCAAATCGGTTCCGCAGTATAAGTGATTTAAGTGAAAATCGTAAATGTTATAGTTAATGTTATTTTTCTGACAAAAATGTTTTTCATGTTTTCAAAAATTACGTAAGTGCCGAAAGATTTGATAGATTTCTATGCATTTTTTTTCTTAACACGATTACATATATTAAAGATGAAACTTATCAAAACAATAAGATAGCATTAGCGGCTTATGGGAGCCTCTAGTTCAATTCTCTAAATCAACAAAATCAATGTAGGAGTGAAAAGCAAAATACTGGATTAGATCTACCTTTGTTCATTATTTATTTTAATATACCCAAATTCAAAAAGTTAACAGAAACCGAAAGTTGGATATGACTCAGGTTCAAAGTTAAACTTATATTAGATATACTTTATAAAAAGATTTAATAAAAGGCAATGGTAAAAAATAATTTATCAAATACTTGGAGTGCTTTTTGAAAATATCAATCCTGTAGTGTCAAGTTGGTTGGTTGTTTACCATAATGTTGAAAGTTCGGGAAAAAAAATATCTAAAATTATAACAACAATATTGGTCCTAAAATACTTTTATTTATCAAACGATCAAGTTTTGTCTTCAAATTGCTATTAATAATTGCCTAATACAATACACCGAAAATCAGCTTTGATTTCTTTGAGTTTTTTTAAATATCTTTTTAACCCCAAATTGGCTCAATACATTTGATGGTAAAAGAGACTATTCCTTGAGTTGCTTTGGCTGTCATTTTTGTCATTTTAGTGCAATACTATACATACTAATTATAAAAAAAAATGAATTCTTAACAATATTATTGAAAGCAAATGAGTAAATTTTGTAAAATATTTATAAACGACAATGGTTTTTAATCCCCAATAAGATGCCTGCTTTATTTTTTAGAAACGATATGCATGGAAACAAATAATGGAATTGATCTCACAGATTACGCACGCAGATGTTGCCTTGTCATATGCAATGTGTATTTGGTGTTTGTATTTTCGAAGATTTGACCTATCATAAACGAAGAATTGGTGATGCGTCTGGTACTGCTTGTTCTTTCGGAGCACCTAAGTTACTTTCGTTTTGCAGTTTCGATGTCTTCAGTTTTTACTGATTTGTAATTTGGGGTTTATTGCTCAGGTGGTGTTTTTTTGCTTTTTTTTCAATTTTCAAAAAATTAGACTTTAACGACAAACATACATAATCCTGTCCTGTACATAATTGTAACTTTCTCGACGATTGTTTGGCGGATGCCATTTTGTATTATAATGCAAGAAATTCTTACTAAACGTTTTGAAAACTTACAGAAATCAAGAGTAAATTCTAGAAAACTTACAGCAAATAGCATCAAATCATGTTCAAATACAACTTTTTACGTTTGTTTTTAAATCAACCAATCTGACAGTTATTATAACAAGCATATTTGTATTTCAATTTTATTTAAGATAACAGAAATAATCATCAGTTTATGATATGTTTGCAAATATGCCAAGAACTGTTTCAAAAATAACCAAAAAAGTTAAAACGATGCCTTCACTGCATTAGGAACTTGTCTATTTAAGCTACGATTCGGAAGCCGATGAGAGGCAAGACAGTTTGTTTAGTTTTCTTACTACGTATCGTCCAAATCTTTGGATGCAATTAACTAGTGTTGGTCTCTTTTCTTTGACAAATGCCGACTTGACTGTTTTCTTTTTATCTGTTGGAGGTGTCTTTGTTGTGGTTCTTGAAACGGGTGTGGTGTTCTCTGAAAAATCTGTCGGTGATATATTTTGTATTGGTCCTAGGGTTGGAACAAAATCCCTAACCTACAATATCAGTTAATTAATTTTTAAAATGAATAACAAATGTCAAATATAGAATATCAGGATTTTCAATAGGACAAAGTTCGTTTCAATACTTTTTCGAAAATACTCATTCTATTTGTAGATCCAAATGAATAACAAGCTCAATACTAGTAAAACAAGAGGCTCCCAAGAGCCTGAATCGCTCACCTGACCTACACAGATACATATATTTGTAGATATTATTGTGCTTAACCATATGCGATTTAAATTTATGAAATATCTTGGTTAGTTTTCAAGATATTGGGCTTAATAAGTGCAAATTTGGCAAAAATTAGGAAAAAGAACAATAACTCCCACATCAGCAGTCAGATCTTTTCCGAAATTTCAGGACAGGTAAATCTTACTATGCTGATCACTTTTGATTCTTGCACAATTTTGATATCTGAAACCAGTTTTGAGTTATTAGCAAAAAAATGAAATTTGCCCCTATGTTCTATTTTTAGCCATGGTGGCCATGTTTTTTTACGAATCAAAAATTTGAACGATAGTGTTGTAGCATATAAGCTATCAAACAGTGTGCCATGTCAAGATGCAGTTGGTCTTACTGTTTCAGACAAGTCGGGGGGGGGGGGAAGTAATGAACAATGGTATATATTGACGCTTTAAGGGCCATAACTCCTAAAAGAAATGGTTCTACAGCTTTGACCTTATTACATGAATTGTAGATCTTGATGTGCTTAATCATATGCAATTTGAATTTTTGAAATATCTTGTATAGTTTTCAAGATATAGGGCTAAATAAGTGAAAAATTTTGAAAAAATCCAGAAAAAGGATCATAATTTTGATATCTGTTACCGTTTTTGGGTTATTTGCTAAAAACTGTAATTTGACCCCTATGTTCTATTTTAAGCCATAGAGGCCATATTTTTTGACGAATCAAAAATCCGAACGATAGAATTGTAGCATTAATGCTATTAAACAACTGTGCCAAGTTTGGTTGAAGTTGGATGTATGGTGTCAGACAAGTTAATCTTTGAAATTCAGGGTAAAAGTAATGAAAAATGGTAAATTTTGACGCTTTAAGGGCCATAACTCCTAAAAGAAATGGTTCTACAGCTTTGACCTAATTACATGAAATGTAGATCTTGATGTGCTTAATCATATGCAATTTGAATTTTTAAAATATCTTGTATAGTTTTCAAGATATAGGGCTAAATAAGTGCAAAATTTTGAAAAAATCCAGAAAAAGGGCAATAACTCCTACATCAGTTGTTGGATCTTCTTGAAAATTTCAGGGCAGGTAGATCTTGAGGTGCTGATCACTTTTACCCTATGCCAGAATTTTGATATCTGTTACCGTTTTTGAGTTATTTGCAAAAACTGCAATTTACCCCTATGTTCTATTTTTAGCCATGGCGGCCATGTTTTTCAACGAATCAAAAATCCCCACGCTAGTTTTATACTACCTATGCTAATTAACAACTGTGCCAAATTTAAAAGCCATTGGACTTATGGTGTTAGAGGAGTTAACGTTTGAAAAATGTTAACGACGACGGACGACGGACGACGACGGACGACGGACGACGGACGACGACGGACGCCAAGTGATGGCAATAGCTCACATGGACCTTTGGTCCAGGTGAGCTAAAAAGTACGTACGCTTGCATTCGTTAAGAGATAAATACAGGTTTCACATCTATAAGTGATGAGATACGGATTTTTATCACATCGAGTTAGATATTTGTCAAATAAGGAAACGAGCATTTGCTTTTTCTCTAACTGTCCAACGTTAAGTATAGGTTAAAAATTACTTATTTAATTATAACTCATAGGAAAATAATCCTATATTACTGTATTTTGTTTAGCAAACATGTGAAAAAAGTAGTCAAATAAAAAAATAACACCTTTTTATTATTAATTTTAATTAAAAGTAGACTTTATAACATGTAAAACGTTTTTGTGCATATTTTTGGATATAATTTGTTTGTCTCTTTATTCAAGCAAGATCAACGGGTGTTCAAACAAAAGTAAGCACGCTTTCCACGAATTGCGTATCTAACTGCAGTGTCTCGAGCGGACAGCCAATCAAATGGCTTGAAATTCAATATCACATCGTGTGGAGTGTGATACGCAAAATAGTCTCATCTAGCGAGAACTAGATAATATTGCACAACAGTTAGAGAAAGTATTGTACATTTTTCATTTTTTCTTTTTTTAAATTGATTCTTTGACCATCGCAGCAAAAAAACTACTACAAATATAACGTGGAAGTTCCCTGACAATTCATTAAATGGTTTAGGAGGATTTGGGATATGAGATGAGTACCATTAGATTTAAAGGTCGGGCATACGGAAGGACGGACCGATGGTCGACTCTATCATTATTACCCTGCACGCTTGATATGCGAGTGATATAATTATTTGTTTTTTAAGCATTGATTTAATAGCAAGGTAGTTTTACACCTTTTACATTTTTAACCCCCAAAAAATGTAACTTAAGCGGGAGGAGACAAAGTTAAAAAGAAACGAAATATAATATGGTACCTGGACTCGATCTTCGTCTTTTACAATGTAGTATTTTTCTGTCATCTCTTCTAAAGACTCAAGACTGCTGGTGGAAACTAAGGACTCGAAAGATTTAACAGAGCCATATTCATTAGATGATGTTACAGATTCTGCAATGGACAGGTCGACGGACTTCAAACTATCAGGAGTGGGTGATCTAGGAGAAGGTGTTCCTGCTGAGGAAATTCTACCAATTTCATGCTTTAATGTGTCCAAATCAGCATTCTTCATGCGAGGTTTTCGAGGTTGTCTTCCACGCATAGGCGGATCTAACGTCGATTGTACCAGATAACTTTTTGTCTTCTTTCTTGCTTTTTCTGGAGATACCTGACTCTTTTTTGTAGTTGCTGCCGATGCAGTCAAAGTTGTGCCAGAATGAGACTCATTCATATAGCTTTTAATCATTCTCATGACTTTTTCTGAAGATATAGGGCTTGTGACAGCCGATGCAGTCACATTCATACCAGAATTAGACTGATTCATATAATTTTTTATCATCGTTATGACCTTTTCTTGAGATAAAGGGCTCGTGGCAACCGATGCAGTCACATTCATGTCAGAATTAGACTCATTCATATAGGATTTTATCATCCTTCTGGCTTTTTCTGGAGATACCGGGCTCTTTAAATTTGTAGTGGCAGCCGATGCAGTCACAGTCTTTCCAGAATCATTTGTCTTGTTTTCTGTAGTTTCTTTGAAGGTTAACTGTTTTGATATAGAGTCCTGTAATAAAAAAGACCGAATTACTTAATTTTTTGTTTTTAAAAATTGTCATAAGTTATAAGTCTATGTAACTTATATGCACCCCAAAAAAATCGGTTTTTTTTCTTTTTCTATTTTTTTAGGGGGGGGTGGGGTGGGGGAAGGGGATTATGAACATGAAAGGTTATTTTTTTCTGGATCCACTGAAAAGAAATAAAGCAAAAGATAAAATTAAAAAGATATATATATCAAGTTAGCTCACTGGAAGATGGAGGTATTGTGCGATCAAACTTCTTTTGCGTTCTGTGTGTACGTAATAGTTATTACATGAGGACGCGGTGTGTCAGTATAAGATCACCCCGACGACCGGAGGCCGGAGAGGGTGATCTTACTGACACTCTAAGTCCGAATGTAATAACTATTTTACATCCCAGCCTTCACAATATGTCATGAAAAATTTAAATACAAGCATTAGAATACATTCTGTACATTTAGAATAAAAAAGAAAACATTTTTATAAAATATATTATAGAGTATCCTTATTGGGCCCCTTCAATATTCTTTATATACATTTTTTTGCAATGACTTTCCATCGGTTTCGTGAAGGTAGACTTGGAACGATGAGATCCATCGTTCAAACCCCAGTGGAATCTATGTTATTTTTCAATCTTCAAAAAAAACCATTGTTGTTGATTTTATAATTTTCCTATGTTCGACTTAGTGAACATTTCTCAATAAACTTGCTTTGAAAAACAAAAGAAAATGGACAATAGAGTTGAAAAAATAGAACAGGGTATTCCGAGGGATGATCCGGCTCAGATCACCCCTGTTAGAACAAAGGAGCTTGGATGTAACAAGTCGTGACCACTGCACATGTGATCTTTAATTTCTCCGGTATGCCTTTGTCGTGTTTCTTTCTCCCGCCGCAACGCGGATACGAGCATAGAAATGCCGGGCGTCCGTTCGTCCTTGCATTCGTGCGTCCGTCACATTTTTTTCTCGAAAGATTTCTCGTCTACAATATTTATAGGCTTTCGACACTTTGTATGCAGATTAAGGTAGGGGTATCATTGGGTGGGATGCGTTTCGAGGTATGTCGCTTACCCACTTTTGTATAACGAGCTGAAGTAGAATTATTTAAGGGTAAGTCTGGAACAGATTTCTCCGGTACTTTTATTCGTAGTCTTTCTATATTTGGTATGCAGCTTCTGCTAGGGTTCTCATATGATGGGGTGCATTTCCAGGGCTGTAGCTTTCCTACTTCCTGTTGAACAAGCTGACTTTAATAGGACTTTTTTAGGGTCAAAATGGATTACCGGTATTTTTTTTTCGTAACAGAGTTCTCAGCTACTACATGTCGTAGGCTTACGATATTTGGTATGCCGCTTTCAGTGTTTTCAGGTTTGTCGCCTATCTACTTCCTGTTTAGCGAGCGAACATACCGGCGGGGGACTTTTTCTCTTCTTGGCCATTTGAGACTGACTACCAGTAAGCAGCCCAGTTCTTGTGATTATTCTCATTGCGCGACATTTTTGTTCTCTTTCAAAAACTTATATAATTAGGACAAGAGACATACTAGTAATGGTCAGAAAATTTCAAAAAGAAGTTACATGTATCATTCTTTTGGTTATCTAATTTTCTTACTATAAACACACTTTAGAATAATAAGTAGGCGTCTAACCAATGACCCCACCTTTAGAATAAAATTAAACTTACGGACGAATGAGTATTGCAAAGGTTAGGAATTGATCTATTCCAAACTTCATAGTATCTTTCGTCATCCAAACTATTGCTTGGATATTTTCTCGAGTCAGCTCGATTCTCTATGAAAGGCATCGTTGAGCGAAAATGTCCGCTGAAACAAACTACTGACGGCCGCGACGTCGAGATCGTTGTCAACGTCACTATTATGACGGCGATTTATATAAAAGTGCATAGTTAGTCTATTTGTCTGACGCGCTTGGCAATGCACATTTGGCAGACAAAATGAAAACAGTTAATGTTAATAGTCACTGCAGAACGTCAAGACTATAAATTCCAAGATTGAGTATAATGTAAATTGATACATGGAAATAGTTTCATTCTAAACGAATTGAATTATTCCAGTCTTACTTATTTGAATTTTAGCTCGCTTCGTAACATTTTTTTTTTCATCAAATAGTCTACACAAGCATTAATATTGTACCGGACCGCATGCAAATTGATGTTGGCCCGTCACAATCAGGGGAGATAACTTTGTTAGAAATATTTTTTTTCTTGTACCGTAAATACTAGTGTTTCTCCAAAGACTTCCGTAGTCAAAGCTGACAATACCGGAATGAATCATAATTGAATAATTCTTTTATGAATTAACTGTAATATTTTTTTTGTTTATTGAACCATGAACTAAATTTTCCATGGTACACATTGAATAATCCGCGAAGTGGATTATGTAAAATGTGTACCATAAAAAAAATAGTTTATCATTGCTTCTAAATATCTTATTAACCGTTTTCTCAGCAACTACTTATCTCAGCCACTTGATATTATGTATGCAGCATCAGGATGGGGTCTCATAACGTGGGATTCAATTACAGGTATGCCACTCACTCCCTTCCGGTTTAACGAAATCCGGCCATTTTAGACTTTGACAGATTTTTCACATCATGTTTTTATCTTATTTTCCTTGTCTTATGATCCTACTTTCTTGTTTCTTTAGGAGTTCAATGGACAGACGATTCCTTTCTCAATATCAGTGGAAACAACATCAACTTAGTTCTAGGGCTGAAGTCAATCATGTCTTTAACTTTCGTGTTGTACAGAAAAGACCGGAGTTTAGTTAAATCTATTCCTGTTCCTTTTACTAATGTTAGTAACAGTAAATATAGTTTACATGGGCTGATTTGGGGGCATTGATTGAGGGGGGATCAATTTCTTAATCCGTATTCCTGAAACATTTTGCACGGACTACGATCAACGCTGGAAATTTGAAGACAGTTGTATTATTTTAATAAAGCAAAATGACTATAAGATAAAACGGTAGACATTAATCTAATGATATTCTTTTTGTCTACCTTTTTATCCTTGTTGTCATCTTCATTTTTAAAAATCATGTACTGGTGCCGTTAATGTTTCAGGACAGTCTTCGGTTTTACAGCGTAGACCGTATCCGATAATTATCATGTATTTTATCAAATATGATAGTAGAAGCAGCTTGTATGATTCTACAGCAAGCAATATTGACTACACTTATGATAAAACTATACAAACAATATCATACCAGAAGGCACGCACTATAGCTTAAGCTATCTACACTACAAATAAGCACGATATATCTGTATAAAAAGAAATAGCAACGCCAAACCGCCATACATTTTTTAAAGCAAAAAAATGCAAAGTTTATAAGATAGAAAGGTGATTTTGGAATGGTAGTAAACCCAAAGAAGCTTTGGAGTTGCAGTTAACCCAAAGAAGCCTTGGAGTGACAATAAAATCTAAAGAAGTATACCATGCATGTTTCAAGACTTAAACGCTTATAAAGTTTTGCTGTTGGGCAATTTTCTTTATTCTTCGTACATAACAAATGAAAATATTGCCGAATACCATATATACAACACATCAAAACTCACGCATTGAGCTAGCTCCTGTTTATGTTCTTATTTTTTAGTCTATTGTTACAATAAAAGACTTAGAGGATGGTGAATATTTCTACCAGGTAGGATTTAAGTGAAAAGCCAAAGCTTCAAAACATCCTTAAAGTTTAACGTAATTAAGTTATTTTTTTTTGATATTGATTTATTTGTCAACAACAACAACAACAAATACTTTATTATCCTCAGACACATAGTGTACAAGAGGTCAAAATATTTACAGATATACATAGATTACAGCAGCAGGGAAATCACAATTTATTATTGTCAATTAATCGTGACAAATCAACCGTTACATTTTATATACAAACAAGAATCATTTAAATCTCCTGTGTTCCGGTTTTCATTCATAAAGTTACCACGTGCTTTTCATTCATAGCTTAGTCTGTTAATAGATACTACATAGAGTTTTGACTCACATAAAGTTACAAGAAGCAAAGAGGTTCCAATGGGGCATTCGAATGTCAAACGTCCGAAAGACAAAATTAATCAGTAAACTCGAAAGAGAAAAGCACGAAAAAAAACCACAAAACATAAAAAAACCAAAAACAACTGAATAGCTTGCGCAATTAATAATACGAACTATCGTCGTAACCAGAGTAAAACCCAGGTGCTCCGGAAGAGTAAGCAGTCCCTCTTGCTAGCACACCCGTCGCGCTGCCAATGGTCAATTCAGCGAGTCAAATCCAATAAACGAAGTAAAAACTAACCTTATGACAAACCAACATCTGCACTTTTCTGAGATATAGAAATCCCGTATTAGTCTATTTACACGTGAAATCTTCAATAAAGTTTGGAAAAGAGGGTTAATCTTATAAACTTTTTGCAGAATTGCTCAAGAAACGTTTTTCTTAATCCGTTTCATCATTTGCATAGGTATAATTTCATTAGAATCCGTCGAATATTTGTTAAAAAAAACATACATTTTTTTGTCGACAACACCCGTGGCTGTTGAAGTGTTCTTATTCGATCGGTTTTCTTTTTAATTGGAGTCTGACTTTTTTATCATCAACCTTTGTTATTTTGTTAATATATTCTCTTTCCAATTTAACACACCACCAGCTGGAGAACGTTGAGTGTGTCATGTCGGAAAACGTCTGTCCATGCTACTTACGAGCTCTAGGAAAAAGAGTTTGCCAGAAGTGTCAGAATATGAGAAGTCAGATTTTCAGGATACCTACAGAATCTAGTAAGCTTCGTCTTGATCAGTTGAATAATAATATCCATTTTAGTTATTTTCGTTAATAGTGATTTTACATTAAAAATCCGAAAAGTATCGACTGACATTCAAGAAAGTTCAGAGTTTTACTTTTTAAACCCCTACTTGAAAATACTGTGATACGGATGTCCGTTATTTCGTCCGTCGTTCCGTCCGTATCGCTTAATGGTACCCATCTCTTATCCACAACCCCTCGATTCATTTTTTTTTTTTTGCAATTCTCTTACCAGTGTATCCTTCTTTGAGTATCAAGATTGTTTGTGGAACAGAGGCGTTAATTTTGTAAGCTATGACTCATAGTTTCTCTAGCTTAATACTCTTTATTTTCAGAACATCAAGTTGTAAAGAAGAGTAACAGTTCATTAGTTCTTACTGTCACCTTGCCATTATCGGTGATATTGATCCTCTGTTCTATAGCTGTGGGCATCTGTCTGTACAAAAACACATTGTGTGGTAAGCTCCCAGTAAACGAATCAGTACAATTTGTATCAAAACATTTTTTTCTTAAGAAATATGTATATAACTGCTCCATTCCGTTGCATGTATAATATAAAGAAAAAAAAATTTTCTCATGGGGAATTTAGGGTTAACCAAAAAAGGTCTATATCATACAGAGGAATTGTATACAAAGCACAGAAAAGCGATCGTTTACTAGTATATATATGTACCGATTTGTAGTTGACCACGGGTGGACGTTAAACAAAGTCTAATTGAAAGTCCGAAAATGCAGGAAAAAATAGTTGATACTTGAGAAAACACATACAATACAAAACAAACAATTTAACAGCACACACTCTTAAAACATTATTATTGAAAAGTAATGTTGTTCGTTCCAATAGTTTGTGTGAAATTTTATGCAGAACGAATACCATTTATCCAAGATGCTAAAATGTCATTTCAATGCATTAATCACTGGTTCCATTTTTTTCAGGATCTTTGAAATCAAAGAAGACTATCTATGTTTGGTATCAGACGGGGAGTGATCTGCACAACACCGTGGTGGAGAAATTTTGTGACGTGCTAAAGCACGTGTATGATGTGCATTCCATTGATCTACGCGATGTAAAGTCATCTCCCGTCGTTGGTTCGGAAGCAGGAAGCTTTGGCATTATGATTTTAGGAGGACATGGTGTACCGACTTCAATACCCGGAAACGATTTATCTCAAATCAGGCAGCAATTTCAGCTTACTTTAGTTGCATACACAAAACAACAACTTAATGAAATGAATACATTTACAGAACAGCAAAAATTTCACTTACGCAAACAACTTTCAGAACTGCTATCTCATTTGAAAATATCCCGCCCCAACTTTTTGATGCCAATGTTGTCGAAAGACTTGAAAAACTTTAAAAATGCCCTCGGCGAGGTTTTAAAACTAGAAAATGTTTTGAAGCCGATCTTAACGAAGAAAACCTCTGAAAACACCTACACCGGGTGGGAAACCTCTGACGATGGAAAGCAACACTCAATGTGCAATGATTATGGAGCAATGTGTGGTAAATTTGATTTCCCAAACTATACAGACGAAAATGAGTTTATAGACCACGAAAGTATCAGCATTGGTGAAAAGAGTGTGTAAACTTACACATTTATGCAACGATTATATGTAAATACTAACTCAACTTAACAGTAGTGACATAAAGTAGTTATATTTTTTATACAAAATATCTTCTAATTTTTCGTTTGACCAGATGTATTCCTCATTTTTTCTCTTCTTGTATCCTCTATGTTGTTGCACCAGATAGCTCTGTTCGTGTGTTGTTCCCATGTTGTTCTTCGATTTATTATGATATAGAGATTGAATAGATGTTTTATATCAATAAAACATTAATCAAAGTCATGTTCTTAAAACAACAATCAAAATTCATTCCCAATAGTTTTTTTTCTAACATTTAAAAGGAGGGTACTTAAATCCCGACAAATCGTGTGGATATATGCTGCAACTTATAAACCCGTTTTGAGAAACATAGGTACATGAAAGAAGCAAACCAGACCCAATGGGGCATTCGAGTGTCAAAGTCCAAAAGCAGTAAACATAAAACATAAAACACAAAACAACTGAACAGAAATCAACAACGCGAACTCAATTAAGTCGTAAAGAGTTCGACTTGTGAACTAAGGTGCTCTGGAAGAGTGAACAGCACACCCGTCGCACAACCAATTGTCAATTCAATGTGTCAAGACAGAACAAAACCCTTTGACAATCCAACAATTCAGTATAGAATTTCTTTGAACATCATGTACAAAAAGCTTGAATTCCAAGACAAGTCAGTGATTGTTTTGTAACAAGTAGGACTATATGAGTTCAATTTTTATGTCGACTGCAACTTGTTGCAAAGCGGCATATATATAGCGGTTACTTTGACAATCTCGTCATCTTGCGGCGTCGTCGTCCTGCAGTGTCACAAAACACAAAAATTTTCGTCACATTTTTCCAGTCAACTACATGTCACAGACACTTAAAATTTTGGCATGTAGCTATCTTCAGTATTACTATATGATGTAAAGCAATTTTTTACCCGTAATTCATCTGCTTCCTATTTTCCGAATATTTCAAGACGCAGGCGACATACGTCTTCCATGAAAAAAAAACGCCGTTCTATATAGTGTTTTTAAGCGAGTAAACTGTTCCCAGTTTTGTAACGTTTTGTGTATTTATGGTGCTGTCTCAAGTTTCTCATTTATTGGGGTACTTCTTTGCTTATTTCTAATACAAATTTCATTTGTTAGAGATTCCCAGATTGGTGTTACTTTTGATTTGTTGGGCAGATTGAATCATTCTAATACGTTATCAAGTGAAGCATCGGTCATTGTCGGTATTGACTAAACAGTACATCAGATAAATGCAAAAAACAACAAGAACCGAAATCAAAACAACTACAACAACAACAGCAACAAGAAAACCGGCAACAACAGTAACAGCAACAAACAGCAGCAGCAACTTCAACAACAACAACAACAACAACAACAACAACAACAGCATCAGCGGTAACAACAACAACAACAACAGCAGCATCAGCGGTAACAACAATAACAACAACAGCTGCAGCTGCAACAACAACAAGAAGAAAACCAGCAAAAACATCTACAACAACAACAACAACAACAACAACAACAACAACAACAACAACTAAACCAAAACAAACAAACCTACTATGATGGAAAGCTATTATTAAGGGAGTCAGTTACATACCAGGGTACCCAAATTCAACTGGCAAACCAATCAAAGGATTTTATTTATCTTTCATAACCTCTGAGACTAAAATTTATTCTTGATGGATTTTAGAGGGAAATTTCTTTGTGATTTTTCTGTCTCAAATTGTAGACTCAAATAGTGGCAAACATACATTTTGTAACCTAAGCAAGGTTTTGTAAATTAAGATAAGAAAATATAAAATTAAAAGATAATTCAAATCCAACATCAAGGTTACTGAACATTGCCATTATGGGGTCTGAATAAGAACAAGTAGCATTATATGAATTAAACTTGAAAAAAAACAGAACATTTCAAGTACATTTTTATATCGGCAAAATTCGTTAGCATTTTATTCTAAGCAGTTTAATGGTCCCAATATGATATCTACTTGTTGTGTATATATCATGCACGTAAAAGTCCATTTTTCATATTTTAAGTGAAGAAACTCCTCCTTTCCATATTTCACGATAAATCTACAAATGTCTATCTAACCGTTATTTTTTGTGCTACTTCAGCTAAATCATTTGCATATTTCGAGGGGTAACTTCAGGTGATTAACAAAAATAAATACAGGCAACACTGGGTCGAAAGAGAAGAACATACTAAAAAAGTTTCAAAAAGTTAACCCAAATACACACCGCTCATCGGGTTTCTTTTATGTTTTATGTAAACTTCTATTTTCGCTATTTTCGTATCCAATAAAGTTATTTCGCCAGCATAAAGGTTCTCTCGTTTTCTCTTTAATGGTCCACATTTACAAAATACTCCCTTGTTATCCTTCTAGTCCACCTAGAGGGATATTTCTTTGTGATTTTTCAGCTCACAGATTTTCTGTCTCAAATTGTAGACTCAAATAGTGGCAAACATACATTTTTGTAACCTAAGCAAGGTTTTGTAAATTAAGATAAGAAAATATGAAATTAAAAGATAAATCAGATGATTCTCAGCTAGCTGTCAGTAACAGCGAGTGTTCTATAGAGAGTTCCTTTACCGTCCTTTTTTTGTTCTTGTTTTTTGTCTTAGGTTCTCTCTAGTGGAATTGGACTTTGATCGATTTGATTTTTATTGTGTGTTTAGTTTTTGTGCTTTGTCTTGGAATATTGATAGGAGGAAGGTTGGGCCCAAAAAACTAGTTTAACCCCGCCACATATTACATGTGCCTGTCCTAAGCCAGGAATCTTTGACAAAGCTTTCGTTTGTACTTGTCTTTTTTATGTTTTCTGTTCCTTGTTTAAAAAGGGGTCTATCTGTGACTATTTCAGGGCTGGATTTGAATTATATGCATTTTATTTAGACCATGGGCCAATTGCAGATCCGCGAGCAGTGCCAAATGGCCTCGTTGAAGGCTGCTGGCGATTATCCATCGTGGTTTTTCTAAATTGCCGTTTAATTGTGGGTTGTGTCGCGTACACTAATTCCACATCTCATTATTTTCTAATGTTCACTTTTCGGGTTCACTGTATCATGGCTTCCCATGTTCTACCCTAAAGTCTACTTTACCTTTCCATGTTCTCCCCTCGAGTCCATTTTATCTTTATCTTCCCAAGTTCTCCACTCGAGTCCACTTTATCTCCCCATGTTCTCCTCTCCAGACCACTTTTATCACCACATGTTCTCCTCTCCAGATCACTTTTATCACCACATGTTCTCCTCTCGAGTCCATATTTTCTACTTTATCTTCCCGTGTTCTCTCGAGACCACTTTATCTTCCCAAGTTCTCCTCTCGAGTCAACTTTATCTCCCCATTTTCTCCTCTCGAGACCACTTTTATCACCCCATGTTCTCCTCTCGAGGCCACATCTTATTATGTTCTCCTCTTGAGTCAATATTTTCTACTTTATCTCCCCATGTTTTCTCGAAGGAAGTGTCTGCGCGTCCACGCCGCGTGGACGAATAGACTACAGGCTGCGCGTCCACGCTTCCGGTATTTGCATTTCGGCATGCACATTTCGCATCTAATGTCACGGAACTTTGACATTTCCAGGTACAAATAATGACAAAGAATCCATACTACAATGAATGGAAGTTCAGTAAATGAAAGTTCTAATTTATATAAACTTTAATAACGAGAACAAGTAGTCAAAATCTTTAGAAAAAAGGAGAATATTCGGCACAAAATAACAACAGAATGCAGAATTTCGGACATCCCAGCAACGTCCTAACAGAAAACAAAACAAAACCCAACAAAATGTTTTTTTTTCGTATGCACATTGACTCTTAAAATATATCAAATATTGATAGAGACTGATTGATCAAGCTATAGATTTTTTAGTACCAACTTTTATCATTTGAATCCTGGCATAATATTGATAGATGTGAGCAAGTCCTCGTTCTATCATAAGTATATGTAGTAGTGTATGCCGTAAGCTTAAAATTCCTGTGGAAAGATTCTTTCCGTGTCCGACTGATAGCTTAACTGTTACATGTATACTATTTTAATATATCTTCACTGCAATTATTTTTATGCAGTCTGCATTAAAACGGTTCAGTTAGAGTTTTCTGGTTTCTTTTAGACCATAATTACGTTTTTATATCATTCTTTATATTTTTTTTCGAATTCCCAAAGAATTATTGTTTACACTGCATTCCCTTTGATGATTTATAAAAATTGGTAAAAACAATTACGAAATTCTAGCAGTTTTCGCTAATTTTCACTTATTTAATACTTAAATTGTATATCAGTGAATATTAAAATACATTTTTATGTTTAAATATTAATTACTTTATTGCTCTACGCATTGGGAAGTTTATAAAAATTACGAAATAACGGAAATTGTCCGGAAAAAGTCCTTAATTACTCGTTATATCGGAAGCGTGGACGCGCAGCCTGTGGTCTATTCATCCACGCGGCGTGGACGCGCAGACACTGCCTTTCTGGAAACCACTTTATCTCCCCAAGTTCTCATCTCCAAACCACTTTATCTCCACGTGTTCTCCCCTCGAGTCCACATCTTATCATGTTCTCCTCTCGAGTCCATATTTTCTACTTTATCTTCCCATGTTCGTTCTCGAGACTACTTATTTCAATACTAATATACTCCTTCCAGGTCCTTTTTATTTTCCCATGTTCTCCTTTTAAGTCCAATTAGTCATCTTTATCGTGTAGAAAGGGGCCATTCGCCCCTTCTGCTGAAACCAATGTGACTACAGAAACTGAAACTCAGAAAAACCAAGCCTTTGGAACCTCAGCTGGTAACACCGAGAACGAAAACTGTATGACATCTAGTGATAGGTCGAGACTAAACATGCCACCAACATAGCTGAATGCATGCATGGAACATCTCTCGAGACCACTTTATCTTCCCAAGTTCTCCTCTCGAGTCCACTTTATCTCCCCATGTTCTCCTCTCGAGACCACTTTTATCACCCCATGTTCTCCTCTCCAGATCACTTTTATCACCACATGTTCTCCTCTCAAGTCCATATTTTCTACTTTATCTCCCCATGTTCTCTCGAGACCACTTTATCTCCCCATGTTCTCTCGAGACCACTTTATCTCCCCATGTTCTCTCGAGACCACTTTATCTCCCCATGTTCTCTCGAGACCACTTTATCTTCCCAAGGTCTCCACTCGCACTATGTTTGAAAGTAGCAAAGCAGCGTAGATAAGATAAGATGAAGGAGACGAGATAAGACATATCAGATGCAGTACTGGTGAGAACATCATTTAATCTGGTTAAAACAATGAACAAAGTGGTGTAGCTAGCGTGACCAGCAAGAAAGCAGCCAAATAAGTAATTGATTGGTACCTAGTAATGATAGACCTATTTAGATTTGAGTCATAGTGTATAAAATAAAGCATCATACAATGTTACTTACCAACCAATGAAGCAAGTGATGAAGAAAAGTACTCTTTTTAATAACAATTTACAAGGCACAAAAGAACACCAAACACGATAAGATCATGGTCATGGGAGATATGAATGCCAAGTTGGACGTATAATAATACAGAGGATGAAACCAGCATTGGTAAGCATGGCCTTGGTCTTCGAGAGAATAATGAGAATTGCGAAAGACTGATAGATTTTTGTGAAATTAATGGTCATGTAGCTTGCAACACTTTATTACCTCAAAAAAGATATATACGATATCACTAGACAGAAGAACAAAAAAATCAAATTACACATGGTCAACAGGCGATGGTGATGATCAGTAATTGATGCTAGAACATGCAGAGAGTCAGGCGATAATAGCTACCATTAAGATCCAGTTAAAACTAAACCAATATTAGACGGAAATTGGCTGTTCATAAACTGAACACAACCAGATGTTATAAATGAGTTCACACTTCAGTTACTAGTACGTAACAGATTCCCAATCCTAGAAGCAGAGGATCTAACAATACATGTACCTTAAAAGTGGAGTAACATTACCACAGAGTTAACACCTGTAGCTAAGAAAGCGATAGACTATAGGAAGAATACAAAAGAAGCTGAGTGGCTTTCAGATGATAACTGGAAATTAATAGAAGAAAGAAGAAACACCAGAGGAAAGATTCCTGACAGTAATGGTGAGAATCGTAAAGAACATCTCTTAAAATCTAAAGACAGAAGTATTAGAAAAAAAAACAAGCGAACAAGAATGGAGAATAATGCAACAAAGACAGAGGAGGCAGCAAGGAAGGGAAATATGCGGAAACTTTACAAGATCACAAAGTTAATGACAGGGAAGGTCAACAACAACACCCATTATGTAAAAGACAAAGATGGACAAATGCTATCAAAAGACAATGACATACTGAAGAGATTGGCAGAGCACTATATTGCAGTCTTAAACCGTGGAGCCCCAACTAGTCCACCTAACATAAACCTGTTTTAGGCGAATTGGTTCCAGTAACATCGGGATCAAAGCAAGGCTGCCTCGTGTCTCCTCTACTCTTTCTGGTTGCCATTGACTGGGTTATGAAAGAAACCACCAAAGCGATGGCAAAAGATGGAAAATAGACACAAAGTTAGATGATCTAGATTACGCAGATGAACTTTGTCTCATATCACTTTCACATCAGAACATCTGTAAGCCGGTGGTGTAGTGGTTTACGCGTCGGGCTACTAACACCAAGGTTCGTGGTTCGATCCTCGTCCGGGTGAAAATTTCATGAACCAATTTTCCGACTCTCTCTTGACACCATTTGCGAGGATGGTCTCAAGGAACGATGCTAGTCCTTCGGAAGGGACGAAAAAAGGTTGTCCCGTGCATGTGGAGAGCAATACCCCGTGCACGTTAAAGACCCCTTTGTAGAGTTCGATAAAAGTAGGCTCAATGGGGGCCGCTGCAAAGGCCACACTCGCAAACTGCTAGCTGGAGAGGGATTTACATAAGCATTAAGCTTGTTTCCCAATCCAGGATAAACAAATATGTTAAAAAAAAAACTAACAAAACTCCACGAAAAAGGTGCACATATGCATGGGTCTAAACATCAATCTATAAAGAAAACAACATTTGTGAGAATCAATGCACGGAATAACAACCCTGTACAAGTTACCTCGCATGTCCTAAGCTTCACTTAGCTAAGAAGTATTGTCACAACTGGAGGAACTTACAGCTAGAATCAATAAAGCACGTTACACCTTGTCCTTACTAAAACATGTGTGGAACTCTTCCCAGCTATCAAACAACATCAAAATTAGTATCTTTAATATGTGCTGCTAAATGGGTCAGTATGTTGGAAGATAAGAAAAAGACATTGTACAAAACTCCAGAGTGCTTGTAAATAGATGTCTAAGGACCATTAACAAGATCAGATCGCCCGAGGGTAATTCCCAACAAAACTCTAACGGAAAAAACAAGACAACAAAAGATCATAACAACAAATTATTGTTGAATTAGCAAGCGAATATGGAGGTGGATAGGCCCTGTATATAGCAAAAACCAACTTATAATGATATTACCAGAGAAGCCATCTTCTGGTCCAGGCTTATACAAGGGCCATATTTGTATGTCTAAGACGTGGGATAAATCTGTCTAGTTTGTCCGGACAAAGAAAATATATGCTATTTTGTTATCTTCCCATATTCCCCTTTCGAATCCACTGGCTTCTCGTACTCTCCTCCCTTGTCCACTTTATATCCCTGTGCTTGCCTTTCAAGTCCACATGATCTTTTTTGTAGTCCATCTTCTATATTCTCCTTCCGAATCAATGCACCTTATCTTTCTGTACTCTCCTTTCTAATCCACTCTATCTTCCATATTCTCCTTACGAGTCCACTACTTTACGTTTCCGTCTTCCTATCTAGTCCAACGTTTCTTCCCATTTTCGCCTTCCGAACGAAGTCTACTTTTTCTTCCCATATTCTCCTTCTGTGTCCACTTTATTTTTTCCCATGCTGTCCTTTCTATTCCATCTTTGGTATCTTCACATATTCTCCTTCCGAGTCCACTTTAATTATTTTCCCACTGAATGCTCTCCTTTCTAGTCAACCAATATATATCTTCCCACATTCTCTTTCCGAGTCAATTTATCTTTTGGAGTCAACTTTATCATCCTATGTTCTTTTTTCAAGTCCACCATATCACAATATTTCATCTGCCAGTGGACTCCAATATGTCCCTCTTCTGGACAAAGAACAAATATCGTAAGACGAAAAATCAAATTATTCGATCAGTGAGAACCCAATTAAGACAGCCAGAAATACAACAAGAACTTGTGACAAATGATATCTAGAAACCGTCATTCGAACGTTAGGAACTGGAGAACATTCGCTGTTACTGTTACCCAGATAGCAAGACATTGTTGGGCCAACGTTGGCATTTAGTTGGCAAGGTTGGCATATGGTTGGCATTGGCCTTTATACCTTGGGCCAACGTTGGACCAATGTGTCAAAACCAACGGTTGGCAGTACGACATTGCCCCAATGTTGGCCAACCAAAGTACAGCCATCGGTTGGCAAAACGTTGGGTAACCGAGGATAAATGATTTAGTTATTAAATCAATCCAGTAAATATTTTCAGGATTACACGGATCAAGCATTGATATTATTATCATTCTTCAAATATATTTTGAATTACGATCCAATTTTGTGGTCATGTCAATATTGTGCGCAAATAATGTGTACTTTGGAGTAAATTTTCATCTGAATTCATATCGACTTTGTATGATTTATACTTTGAACTTTAATGAATTCTGAAAATGAATAGATTTCTTCCATCTCTTAATCTGTCAAATTTCCAAGGGTCAAGAAATTCCATATAAGATGTTTTAAGTTGTATTCGGAATTAAAAGTTGGGCCAACGTTGGCGGCCCAACATTAGGCCAACGTCAAAAACTTGGTTATTTCCCCTTAAAATCATTATAATATGCAATATGAAATTTTTGTTTACAAGTTATACTAACCAAGACTCAAGTTTCTTACATATTATGGAACAAAAACATGCATAATTTATTAATTGATTAACAAGTTTTGACAATACTAATGATTCGAAGCAATTTTATGCAATATTAAGGTTTTAATTTAACCTATTACATATTAACTTCAGAAAAAATAGAGACCTTTAGTTTTGACTTCTTATGCTATTGCCTTTATTTTTGTAATGATCAGCAAGATCAAAGACAAGTTTCACCAAGAAAATTCTTGACTGCTGATCGTTTAAATACACTTTAGTGTTTGAATAATAGAGTAAATTTAAATATAATAAATAAATAACTCTTCATATTATTAACGTTGGTTCGCCGTTGGCATTAATATTTGTACTACGTCGGGCCAACGTCGAGCCAACGGTTGGGAATGACGTGGGCCCGATGAGCAAAATGATGTTGGGCCAATATCTTTAGCCAACGATGGGCCAACGAGACTGCCAACCATAAACCAACGTGGGCCCAACATACTTTTGCTATCTGGGTAGTTTAAGCATCTAAGATGCCGTCTGCAATGATAGAATAAAAACTAGTTAATTTTCATTTTCTCAGGTCTAATATTCTAGATAACGTTATATTATCATCATTATATTAAATTTGTCGATAGTTAGGAGAGAGCTAAGTCTTCCTTGTATCAATCTGTTTCATCAAATACTAAGAGTCCACTTTGTTCTCCTTCCTTTATCCGTAGGCTAAAGTCCACTTTATCCATCATGCTCTCTTTATATTATCGACTACTTTTTTGTTCCAGCCGCAACGCGGAGCGGAGACATAGAAATGCCGGGCGTCCGTCCGTGCGTGCGTGCGTCCGTCCGCCAAACTTTTTTCGTAACAAATTTCTCAGCTACTATTAATCCTAGGCTTTTGATATTTGGTAACAGCTTCAGTTTTCAGGCAGGTCTGTCGCTTACCTACTTCATGCTACTTCCTGTTTAAAGAGCCGACTTAGATTTTTCTAGGGTCAAAAATGGAAAAATTTTCGCAACAGATTTTTCAGTTACTATTAATCCTAGGCTTTTGATAATTGGTATGCAGCTTCAGGTAGGGTCTCATATGGTGGGATGATCATGCGTTTTCAGGTAAAGCTGGCAACCGGCTCCTTACTGTTCAGATACTTCAGATAATGTTTGATCATCGGGTACCAGCCTATTTTCAGGTCTGTCGTTTACCTACTTCCTGTTTTACGAGTGGACTTAAAAGATAGTTTTAGGGTCGAAAATGGAAAAATTATCGTAACAGAATTCTTAGCTACTCGTAGGCTTTGATATACATTGGTATGCAGCTTCAGATACGGGTCTCATATGGTGGGATATATTTTCAGGTCTGTCGCTTACCTTTTTGTTGTTTAGCGAGCGGACTTTTTTTTTACTCTCGGCGGGGGACTTAGGAATTCCGTTCTTGTTTAGTATGGTATTTACGGTAACATCGATGTTCCTTTGATACCTGCCTCGCTATCACTTAGCGTAATCACGTGATATGCTAAAATGGCGATACACATGGACTTATGAACAACAAAAACTTATACTATTAGAAATCAATACTGTGAAATAGCTTGGATTTTACAATTTATAAATTATTTTTAATGTATAAACGAAATGATACTGAGGTAGGTATAGTTTACTACTAATGACATTTTCTCACCTGTCCAGTTTACCTGTAATTTATTTACCTGAGATTTTGTATTGAAATTCAATTGCAATTTCTATATTGCACTATCAAAAATTCTGCAGTGTGATTTGATCTGTTTGAAATATCATATTACAAAGCTATGGATAAAATTTAACTTATGATTTTTAAAGAAAAAAGAAAGATGATTAAACTGAAAAGAAAAAAGATTTGAATGTTAACTTTCATTAAAATCAAATTATTCATGTGAAAAATAATTACTTTTTACAGTTTTATGATATTTAGAAATTAGAGCTAAATTAATGTTGAGTGATATATAATAACTTTATTGAAATACATGTAACCATACATATATGTTTTTCAAAAGGATTTATTAATTAATATAAATTAATGAATGAACACCATTTTTTTGTTACAAAAATTTTGTTGGGTTCTAACAAAAATAAAAAAAGATTGAATTGCCATTCAAAGGAAAATTAGTAAATATATATACTAGTAGGAGGTTTTTCTCATCCCACATTTCTCAGACTAATTTTTAAAATGGATGTTGTTCAATCTTAATTCTCGTCATATTTAGAAAAAAGGGGAGATGGCAAACAAATTCCATTAACAGGAACGGATTCATGCGGGGGCGCATCCTAAGGCGCCTTCATATTATGAGGAAAAATTTGATTTTTTATCATGAAATCAATAAAAAAGACCAAATATTTTCGCGAATACACATGTATTTAACACCTGCGCCCCTAATCTAATCGAAAATCCTGCATCCGTGCCAGATTCTATTGTTACATGTATATGTACCATCTCCCATGAAAGGTCCTTAGTCTGTTTGCTGATCATCTCTGAATTTGACTGCTTTAACTATGGAAGAGGTGCAGCAGTACTATATAATACTAGCCTACAATGTATCTGGTAATATATGTATTGAGACATGCATGTTGAATTGAAATAATATATTGTTACATGTAATCTGTTAACATTACCATTTATATTTTGCCATCTTGTGGGCTAGTTCTATCATAAAAAAAGTGTACTTTGAAAACAAACTAACACAACACAAGTTTCATAGCTTCTAAAATGAAAAAATAGCTATGTCCAAGAAATATATTTGTTATCAGGGTAGAAAAACAAGTAGATTATATTGTGTAATAGAAATGAGAAAGTGCTGAGGCAAACAAAATTTGAGTGGTGTGTTTTTGTTGAAAGACTCGTCAACAATGCAGAGTTCGCGAAACATAAAATTTCTTTGCCGGACATAGGTCTGCCAAAATGGAATATTTGATTGATCCTAAATTTTTTTACTGGTCTTGTCTACTACAACTTGTAAAAAATTTCTAAAATCTACCGGACATGGGTCCAGTAAGTATGTTAAAAATGCCTGACCTGCTTGAATTTTACCAGTCAGGTCCGACAGGTCCGACGTATTTCACGAACTCTGACAATGTTTAACCCTAAATTTGAAATGAAGGAAAAGTAATATAAGATCTCAGTACAAGTATGTATATATGTAAATGTACATGTTCTGATGCAGAATTAAAACTATGACCAAATTATGACTAGGAGAAATCTTATACATGTAAGGTTTATTTTTACGACTTCTGTAAATGTGCTTCAATCTAGAAAATTTCACCTGAAATTGAAATTTTGATGACTGAATTTATCTTCAACTTAAACAGTGTCCCTCTTGTTTCTTTGAAATCATTATATTTTCAGGAACCACACACCACTTACACAATTTAATTAAATGAAAAATGTGGATAAATAAGCATAGAGATGTAAATGTGAAATCTATACGCTGTAATGAATAATAATTATCTTTAGTTATTAACAAGCTTTTCTCGCTCCATGATGGATTCAAGAACCATAAAAACATTTATAGATTAAAAATCCTTTGCCAACCATAATATTTTTCCATTTTGAATAGTTTGACAATTAAATCATCATTTGACATATTTGGGTTTTTCAATAAGATAAACTGACAAATGGGCAGACATGTTGACTTAACTATTCTGAAAAGGCAAGATTATTCTCCATACACCATTTCACACATTCTGAATATGTAAATCAATTAATGAAAAGATTTTATTTACATAAGTTTCCATTGCACAATTCTAAAGCATTGGAAATGATTGTGAGTTATTATATCAATATTTGTACATGATCGTGTGTAACAATAGACACCTTGTACGATGCACACATTTTTAAAGCTTTTTAGTTTGTAAAAATGTCAAATTATGGTCTTGAATCTGATTTTAATGCTAAATGGTGTTTAGATAATCAACAGAAATCAACATGTACAATGTACAGTTCATTCTTGGAAGTTTGGACAGTTTGAATCTGTTCATTTCTCTGGTGGTGCAGGCACGGATCCAGGATTGTGGATTAGAGGGGGTGCAGATAATAAATATTAGCCAAGCGGAGCTAACCGCAATTTTTTTGGCCTTTTTATACGACCGCAAAATTTTTGCGATCGTATAATGTTATGGCGATGTCGTCGTCGTTGTTGTCGTCGTCGTCTGGGGACACTTTTGTTTCCGTGCGATAACTTGAGTAAATGTTGACCAAATGTTATGAAATTTTAATATGATGTTTGTTACCACTAAAGGAAGGTTGGTATTGCATTTGGGGATTGTGGCCCCTACCATTTTAGAAAAAAGGGCCAAAAAGGGCTAAAACGGGTGTTTTGACAAAACTGTTGTAGAATTTTTTTTATTCATTCAATTTTGAAAATTCTTTTTTTATTGAATTTATCATTAAATTCTGTCAACAAAATGTGTCAATGGTTTTTATATATATTGCACTGTTACATTGCTACTGGGGGTCAAAAAGGGGCCATACCCAAAAAATTGACTTTTTTATTTGTGGTCCGATTTTCAAAATTTTTTTTTCATTGGAATCCTTGTGAAAATCCCTGCATGCGTTTTTCAATCAGATTTGCAATATCTCTTACCGTTTTTGAGAAATTAGGGGTCAAAGGGGCCAAAAACGCCATTTGTTAAAGTTCGAGGCAAATAGTTTTATACCAAAAATTAAGTTGTAGTGGACCTGCCAATTGTTATGAAGTTTAAATATGATGATTATATCCACTAAAGGAATGTTGATTTTGTATTTGGGATTTGTGGCCCCTACCGTTATAGAAAAAAAGGGCCAAAAAGCCCTAAAACAGGTGTATCTACAAAACTATTGTAGAATGTTTATTATTCATACGATTTTGAAAATTCTTTTTTTACCAAATTCATCATTTAATTCTGTCTACTAAATTTGCCATTGATATGTATTTCACCATTACATTGCTACAGGGGGCTAAAGACAGGCAACGCCCTTAAAATCAACTATCTTTATTTGTGGTCCGATTTTCAAAATCTTTTTATCATTGGATTCCTTATGAAAATCCCTGCTTTAATTTGCAATCAGGTTTGCAATATCTCTTAAAATTTTTGAGAAATTAGGGGACAAAGGGCCAACAATGTCAATTAATACATGTATATTATAAAGGCTTTTTGTATTAGATGTTGATGTAAATACATATGTGTGAAATATGCATTTTAAATTCCACCACAGGATGCATGCGTCAAAAAGCTTTATAAGTCCACCATGGGCTTCATGTGACCAAAGCAATAGACTTTCCATATTGGGCCTCCAACGTACAGGGTTCAACTTGTTGCGGTCGTATCATGCTGCGTTCGGCGTAGCTTTTTATTTGATTGATTTCACGGTAAAAACTCAAATTTTTTAGTCACATTTTAGGGGCCTGAATCTGGGCCTGTGGTGTACTTGTGCACTTGTACATTGTACATTGTAAGTATTGAAATCTAAAATCTGATCACCATACTACATGTAATTAAAAATCCAAATGAAATATTTTGAATAATAGATTTATTTTCCCTTTAACCTTATATTGTACATGTTTGTAGCTTTTTTCTTTAACATGGCTTGAAATCATTGTTTGGTCATAAAGGTCATGTCATGTATTCTTTAACTTCTTTATAAGCTTAAATAAAACATTTATAATATCTTCTATTTTAATTGGTGTTATTGAGAATCAGCATGATCAGTGGCCAAAAGTAGATCATATGGAACACAGTTTCCATACATTGATGTGCTCTGACTTTTTTAGGGCCATAAAGCTCTCAATTTGCATATTTTCTAGCATCTTTCTTCATAACCTTTGATTTGAAAGTCCTCTATTTTCCTTACGTGTACAGTTGTACATGTACATATAGATCATGTTGATATTATTACGGACATTTACATACATGTACATTGTACAAAATGTATATCAATGAATCTCGAGATCCATTCTAATATCCCCAAGTCTTCAATTTAAAAGCACTTGACCCCTCTTGTTTAGCAAATATTGGTGTGATCATCTATAAGTGGTTTATCTTGTTTTTAAAGTGTTTGTTTGTTTACCTTTTTCACAAAGGACAAGAACTGACCCATCAAGGCAACTAGAAAAATAGAGAATATAGAAGTTGATAAGTTGGGTTTTTTTTTCCAGGGACCCCCTGGCCCCTTGACAGGCTTTCTAAATGGCATTATCAGAACTCAATCATTAGAAATCTCCTCTCCGATGAGCAGTGTTTGAACCAAAGCAAGAAAACTACATGTAGCATAATTAATGCACCTGTGGCTATGATAAAAACAAAACTACCAACCAGAATAAAATAATACCTATTAAATGTACATGTAGCATTAAAAATTACTATACATGTAGGAATCCAGTATAGTGCCATTATATTTGAGTTGGCTTGAAACTGCTGTTTTTTCAATGAATTTAGCGGCAAATTTATATTTGAATAAATAAGTCTGTATAAAATCATTATTGAAAATAATTATTTCCTTTGAAACGTAGTCTAAAGTTCTATGTTTAATTTAATTACCAGAACTTTTGACATAGGGCCAATTGAAATTTATACCCTTATGGTAAATTAACAAATATATTCTTTAAATCCTCCATTCTGAAACCATCAATCAAAAGTTCACGCTTTTGTTATCTAAAAATTCAAAGCTACTCATGTATTTCAAATTAGGTTCAATTTAATAGAGTATATGGGATTATTTTCTAGGGTGGGTCGTACCTGTCAACTCAACCATTCGGACGATGTGGTCCGCCCCTGACTTAACCCATGCGATATTTGAAATTGACGTTCTTTGTTGGTAATAGCTCAAATATTACGTTGATAAACATCAATAACGTTGGATGGACAAAAACTTGAAGATTAAATCCAAAGATTAAATAATTTGTTTTGTAAAAAGCTGGCAGGAGATCGGGATTTGTTAGGTCGATAAATTCTGGATTTAAACAGTGTTCGTGGACATAGGATTAAAGCAGCAGCCCACTATGGGAAGCCTGTGAAAGATAATGCTTGTTTTGTGGAATCCTTAATCTCAGCATGTTCTAGCTTCTTATAAAGTTTAATGACAAAATCTATAACTTTATTAGAGAATGAAATGATAGGACATGACTTGTCCAAAAGGGAAATTAGGTTTCTAAAAGTCATTTTTCCTTTGTAGCTGAGAAAATACTTATTTTTGTGTGCGTTATTGTTCAAAGTGCATTACAGATATGTGGATTTAAATTTTCAATTCTGGATTATTAAGTAAAGAAGCTTTTCATGTAAAATGGGGCGGACAAAATCCAGTGCAGGTACTTTTAAGATATGTTAATTTATTCTGGATTGTATAAAAGAGGAATAGAATTTGATTAATTTAGCATGCACAAAACGAAAAGTTAGGTTTTGGTATCGAACAAAAATACTGCTTAACGTATTCATAAGCATACTATAGGAAAGATGTTTTGCGTTAAGTTTTCTCACCTTACGTCTTAAAATTTTGAAACATTGAAAGAAAATTTTATGTGTGACCAACTTGAATTAATACTTGTTAGTCACATTTTTAAGTTTGTGAGAAAAAATATTTTTGTTTATAAAAATTATGAGTTAATGTAATGAAGAGGAAAAATACTTGATTGTTAAGAAAGCATGCAAGGTCATAATTTTTAAAACATTTTGTTACTTTTAAGTTGAGAGCTGAATGGTAAATTATTTGTATTTTATTTGTGAGGTAAAGCTAGGCCAGGCCCAAAGTATTTCCACAAATTCGAAAGTTAAAAGGGCATGTTATTTTGGACTTGTTGCCATCTTCACAGTTCTAAAGAGCTTTGAATGTTATATAAGATGGCTAATTACATACATGTACACATGTGTTTTGTATTGGCCATGCAGTGCATGGTCATTGAATGTTTTTTTATGTTTGTTGTGTCGCGTACACTTATTCCACATCTCAATATCATCTAGTTATACTTGTTTATAAACTTCAAACTGACAATTTTGATAATTTTTGTTGTTGCCTAATTGAATGAACCTGGTGGTAAATGCATTGTCATTTAAATCAGGGTTTATGTTTCCTGTAATATCGTACAATTTCTTCACTTTGTTTAAATTCAAGCCTGGCCTAATGTCATGTACATGTATGTGCATTAGCTTTATGAACTTGATGTTTGGTCATGCCCACCTCTTGTTAAAGTATGGTCTAAGTTCTCTCATTCTTTTGAACTCTTTGCAAATTAAGATGACATTTCATATTGCTACCTCTGTACAAGAAATTGAACTGGAAGTCATATATCATAATTCATTTGACAAGTAATTTATTTCATTTTCTAATAAATAAAAGATAAATAATAACCAAAGTGTGTATAAGTTATGAATTCATAGTGACAGTGTTTTGCATGTAAGTTTTACCACTTAACACAGTGAGGTTGGACCTAGAATTTTTCCGTACCATCCCAAGTCCCCAGTTACGAATGTCCAGCTTGTAATCTCTTATCATATAGAGTGTCAAGTGTAAATAAATTATGACAAAATATTCCTCTTATTTTAATATTCTATTTTTCAATTAATTCGTCTGATGGCTTGGTCCGTGATTTGGAATACGATTTTTTGTATCTCAGCATGGGATTTTTCGGCCATAATATTTTTGGGAAAAGGCACATAATATTGCAATATTGATCATGTTTGATCAAAAATGTTTACACAGTGGGAACATTTAAGGTCAAATGGTCAATATGTTTGCCTTTAGATGGCAATGTTGTTAGTTAAACAATTTGAAATTGAGATCCATACATGTCTATGAAATTATGATTAATTGATGAAAGTTTTCAAACTTTAAAATAACTTATACATGTAGGTGTACATGTATTTTAGGAAAGTGCAAGAGTTAGAAAAAAAGTTTAACCTCTTCTTATTGACCCATTAATGAGACAATTAATAGGACAATTATATATTGAGTGTATGTCCTGTATGTGTGATACATTGTACATGTACCTTACTTTTTATGTGCAAGGTCTATTTGTCCATCATTCTGTCCAAAATCAAGTTAACCTTCAAATTAAAGTTACTCCTCAATGATTGCCCCTGGGGCGGACACAGTTTTCCTTGCTCTATAATTATTTTGGTGTCTCCAATGACCATTCCTTGTAAAGTTGAGCTACCATTGACAATTTTTGTCTTTCTATAACTTTCCCTGCAGAGTTATGTCTCCCCCCACTTTCGTGGGGAGACATATTGTTTTTGTCCTGTCTGCCTGTCCACCCGTCTGTTAGTCACAAAGTTTGTCAGCGCAACTCCTCAAAAACTACTGAATGGCCTTTTGAACTCAGAATTTTTTGGAAGAAACAGGGGGAGACATTGTTTTTGCAGGCAAAAACAAACTTTAATTTGATATTGTTCTGGTCTTTCTTTTTGTCTGTTTTTACTCAGCAGTTTTTTTATGGAGAAACTCTTTGTCAATAAAGCTTTTATATAACTAGAGCAAAGTTGATTTATGGAGAACAACCAATTATTAGTAAATACTATTTAGGGAAATGGAGCAAGTTTAAGGTAATGATAGGTCTGTAATTGACCGTTATGAATGTGGTTGTATTTTGGTGTCCAGTTTCAGTCTTTTTAAAGATTTTATGCCTTGTAACAAAAAAATATAATCGTACCAAAACAGTTATTCATTGCCAAATGAATTAAAAAATTGGATGCCCTGTAAGAGGGCTTTAAACAGACAAATGCTGTTTTATAAGGACTTACATGTAAATAGTATCTTCAGGTTTTGAAATTTAATACTTTTGTACTTTTTGAATGGGTTTTTGTTATGTATGGTATAGGTACACCTACTTTAATATTGTGCTGTTTTGCATCTGACACGAGATCATTCTTCAAATATATTTTCAGCATATCAGTTATTCAGTTTTAAATCTTATAATAAGTCAGGGTTTATTCTCTACATGAATTTTTTATTGTTGTAATTTTTATGCAGATTTTTTGAAAAATTGGTCTCAGAACAAATTTTAGTCAAATGGTACCCCCCATTTAAAATAAATCAGAATCCTCCACTAATGATATTGAAATCCATAGAACAGCATGCAGATTCATTGTAACAAGTATAAACCAGCTTTCGAAAATATAAACTTGTTCAAAATGTTTTCAAAAGTTATGACCACTTTACATGCATGACATACCCGTACATAAAGTTTTAATTTTTAAATTTTGCTTTTCTTAAAAAATCCCAGTATTTAGAAGATCTATAGCTAGTGTTTGTAAAGCAATAGAAATTTCACATTCTTATGCGAGAGGGATAGTGTTTAATAAACGGATGTGTTCCCAATTTAGGCATTATTGGACGGTCTCCATGTTATCTTCTATTTATGAATGACTTAAAGCCTATTCAAAGTGGAAAGGTTTCAATAACATTCGATGTTATCAATGTAATAAATTTTGGTTTGGTATTAATTTGTCATTTCGGAGTTAGTATAACTATGGGTAGTATTTGTTTTGAACTTTCTGGAACTGTACCGATCCAAAATAATGAAAATTTAGGTAAAGGATATGAGTTTATGTGACAGTATCATGAATGTGATATCTCTACATGTATTTGCATTCCTAAATTATCTTCTACAGAATAATAAAACAATAAATAACAGTGAAATGTGTCAAATTAGAAAGTTTTTGTCAGTGATATTTTCTTCAGGTTTATGCAGTCTAGTCAACCTGGCTTAATCTTCTCTTGGTCTGCTCCTCAGTCTGTCTTATGATTATGATGAAAACTATAAGTCAGATCTGCTTGAAACTTTGTATATAGTTTGCTTTTGCATAAACCCCTTTTGAATATCAATTTGGTTCTTATACATGTAGATAATTTTGTTTAAAACAATTATGGGTTCAGTTGTAGTCTTCGAGGCCTTTTTGCCTGATCTAAAAAAGATTAGTTCATATATTCCTCAAATTTGCAAATCATTCAAAAAAATCTTCAAAATATTTTGAATTTAACTCTATATGTTTTTGGGAAAAGGCATTAAGGCTTGATAACAAATTTTCATAGTTAATGACCCATTGCTGTTAATTACACCCTAAATATTTTTTCTTGATTTGAAAATTGGAAAATGGGGGGTTATCAGTTTTAAATCTGATTGAGTCAGATTGACTTTCTCGGGTTTGAAATTCTCTGAAATTATTTTTAATCGATGATTTTGACCTTCGATTCATTATTCAAAGAAAGAATTAAAGGCCATTTAATCATCTCAGAACAGAAATTAGTATCGTGAGAATTTCTATGGATGCCACCCGAGCAATCAAATAATTGAAGCTCGTATTAATGTTGACATTATTTAAAAGAATTCCGCTATCAATAAACTAATGATGTCGTAATTAAAAAACTTTTCAAGTTCATTAAGTTCCTATATATATAAATTCTGCTCTATACACCTCTCAAGGATGGCAGAGCGTCACTAGGTTTTTGTTTGCAAAAGGAATAAATCAGATATTTCGAAAAAAGCAAACAATACATTTAGGTCAATAGATCACCGCTTGATTCTGTGTTGAACTTTCAATTTGACGAAGTTTCAAACTTGTCTTTAAAATTTTCAATATAATATATTGAAGTTTATTACCAATTAAACAGTCTTTAAATAGTCTGCTGAATTGTATCTGTCGAAAAGTTCAAAATCTTAAGAATATTAATTTATTTATAGGATTAAATAAAATTAATCCAATAAGAGAGTAATTGGATTTTCGTCAACGATTTTATTGTGGGAATATTTGACGGATTAAAGACTAATTTGGCAATGGGTTTGACTATAATAGTACATAGAAACTGTCTTGAAGTGGTCTTGCCTTGTAAAATTAAAACTTTTTCAGCGACAGATATTGGTGTCTGTCATGTTTGAAGTGGTATTTGGGCATGCCTGTTACTGTTAAGTGCCTCATGTTTGTAAATGAAATTGCCCCTTTCATTTATTTGCCTACAATAATTGAAATCGTTAACACCTGATATGTGCCTTTCAGGTACCTGTTGTAGTATTGAAATTGATATGTCCCAGAAATGTTGGTGTCCTGTTTTATATTAACTCTTCTTAGCATTGAAATTCTACTTTTACATTTTCTCTTTAAAATTGTCAGTTGCAAAGCACTAAAAACTGTTTAGGAAAAGAACTGATCCATGCAAAACCCTCATGTAACTTTGATGCAAAAGGATCCTGTGTTCGGTACATCCCACGAAAGGAAGGGCAAATTATGGTTATAAGAATATATCTTACATGTCGTAATGTGTTTGTTCTTGTAAAAAAAGAAATTCATAGTTGTAATTGTATGAAAAGCAAAAAATTTTTTTCTTAAATCTGGCAAGTAAATGTCTTTTTTAAAAAGACTTTCAGCATTACCTTAAGATTGTTTTAAATTGAACTTGTTTTTTGACAAACCTTTAGTTAATTTTACGGTACATATACATTTTATAAAATTCAATGCTTTTTGCCGTTACCTTCAACTTGTCATAGAGCATATTATAGATATAAAAGTAATATTTGCATTGTTGAGATTTTATTATTGCTTACGGAGATTTAGACCTTGGTCTGTTACGACAGATTAGAATATTATCGGGTTTTCAAGATGGAGGCTTTACACAGAAAAGTAGATTGTGATTAAATATCTTAATCTGAAACATTAATAAAAGAGTCTTGAAAGTTTCAACTTTAATTAACTTGAGTACTTACTTGTAAATAGTTGTGGTCAGTCTCATTAAAATCAGATTTATGAGATAGAAATGTCCCATGCAGGGTTTAAATCTAAAATATACCATTGAATAACTAGTAGTAGAGGAAAAGGGTTTTCTTCAGTTCTTAGACCTACATGCATGAAATTAGGTTTGTAATTAATTGCAGTTACATGCCCTTTCCTTCACCATTAAATCTTACTCTCTTTTATAGCTTATGTGCATTGAAAAGAGTGTTAAATCTTAACACAAACTTTAAGTCCTACATGCATGAGTAAAGCTGGTAATGATCTTTCACTCATGATAAAAATTTTTGGTTTTTTGGCTTGTTCCTCTGCACTCCACTCGCAAAAAAGACTGAAAAATTCTATCACTTGTGAAAGATCAGCCGGTCTTTTCCAAGAACTTATTTAAGAACCTATAAAACTTATCCTAACAAGTGCAAAAAAGAAACCATTACAAGAAAAAAAGAGTTTCAAATTTTTGAATTTAAAAACTTACACTTAGATAATACCAAAAAATACATGTGAATATTTAGCTTTAAATAGGCAAGATGTGTCCAGATGGTAGGTCTTGCTATAACTTTAGGGTAAGAAGAACAGTGAATAAAATTAACTAATTATAACTTTAAATTTTAGGAAGGAAAATGGCTGGCTTGGTAAAAAAGTGCCCTTGTCTCCGCCCTCAGATTGAGGAAGATGTTCGGCAGTTGGATTATCGCCACTTTGGATTATCTGATGTCCCTGCAGAAGTGTTCAATGTCGAGAGAACTTTAGAAGATCTATATTTAGATTCTAATCAAATAAGGGATCTTCCAAGGGTAGGTTTGTTCAATGTTGTAATGATGAAGGCTTATAAATAAAATGTTATGTGAAAAGGGTTACTTTTCTGGTACCAATATGTTTAATATGTCTTCCTTTCTTGGATTTGACATGGCTGAATGGACTATTGGCAACGCGTCGGGTGTGCTATAGCAAGCAGGAACTGCTTACTCTTCCATAGCACCTGAGTTCACTCTTGTTTCGACTGGAGTTCGCATTGTTGATTGATATTCAGTTATTTTGTGTTTCCATGTTTTACATGTTGTCTGTTTTTGTCCCGTTCTTATTGGTGTTTACTGGTTTTGTCTCTGCCCTTTCGGCCTTTTGACATTGGGAAATCCCATTGGTACCTCTGCTTCTTTAAGACAAAAGTATTGAAAGAGAAGGACCAATCTAAATGAGTCCAAGAGAAAGTGCAACACAAATGTAGCCTAAGTTGTAACATATAAGAGAAATTAATTAAAAAAACTACAGAAAAGGTGGGTTAAACCTGGTTTTATGCGTGATGTCAAACCTGCAAAAGCATGAAGTCAATTCCATACAACATTGGTGATACTATTAACAATTTGTTCAAAAACCACACACACAACAAAAACAATCAAATTATTTGAGACAAAAATTACATGGGCTTGGTTGTAATGTGCTGTCATATAACAGACATCAAGTATTCATATGCACAAAAAAAGTTGAAGTTTCCAACTTCCAAAGACATTATGCTCCTTCTCACAATTTGAGATGGACAGACCAACATACCCAAACACTACAAATGTATATGCCCCCTACTTTTGTATTTGAGGCATAAAAATTATGATGTCTTAGTAGCCAGTCAGAAAAAAGTCAAAATAATCGTAACAACTGGTAGTCATATGTCAAATAAAAAAAAAAATACCTATTAATTCTGTTAAAGTCTAGGAACATAGAAATAACATGTAATAACATAAGTATTAATTGTTCTTTTCAGGAACTGTTTTATTGTCATGGAATAAGAAAGCTAAGCATTAGTGATAATGAAATAACTAAGATCCCACCAGCTATTGCCAGTCTTATCAATCTAGAGGAACTAGATCTTAGCAAAAATGGTAGGTTCATGTCTTTTTGGTCTTTCTTTTAGCTTGAATAACAGAAAGTCAAACATATAAAATATGAAAGGAAAGGTTCCTGATTCCATATTAAACAGCAATACAAGAACAATACTGAAGGCTGTAGACTTTTGTACACTATTGAGAAGTTATATATTTATTTGTGTATTACCGTGGTGTCATTATTATTTGTTGGGTATCAATTTTTGTAATTTTTCGAAGTTGGCCTTGATCCACAAAATTCAATGTCCCACGAAAAGGATATTTAACATTGATCTGGTTGGTGGAGACTTCAGAACCACAAATTTAAGAATCCACGAAGTGATTATTTTTCAACAAACCATGAAAATTGGTACCCACGAAATTAAATGAATCCTCAGTAACCATTGTTTAATTGTATACATGTATGCATATGATTTTTACCTCGCTATGATTACATATATAATTATATAATGTTATCTTTATTCTTAATGGTATTATATGTACACAACTAAGGTACCTTATGTGGACCTAAACTGCAGGTACCAATGATTAAGCATTTTTAGTGGACTCTTAAGGTAGAGAAATTGTGCCAAAAGTGGTGTTTACATTTTTTTTCATTCATGATAGAAATCCATATTAAAACAGCTACACAAGAACATCTGTGATTCTAAATACTGAAATCAGTAGACTTTGGTACATGTTGAAGAAGTTATATTTATCTATGTATCAAACAGGCTTAATTGTGAATGCATGCATATGATTTTCGCCTCTCTATATTGGGGATGTAATTAATGACACTACATGTAGAAATATAACTCATCGTGACTTTGTATTTTATAGGGATTATTGATATGCCGGAGAACATCAAATGCTGTAAATACCTCCGCAGTGTTGATGCCAGCGTTAACCCGCTGGGAAAGTAAGTACATTCGGTGCACAAACCCTCTTATAATCGATGTTTGATCAGAGGAAAAACTGCAGGGATAATTTGCAGATATTTGTTCTTGACATGTTAATTTTCAAGTTTGTATTCTTTGATCTTGTATTTTAACACTTCAAATCACTCCAAATTTACCTTTATTTTTTTTTTGCGCCCTTTTGCACCAATGCTTATTTTTCTTACTGAGAGATGCTAACCGGGGAAATTTTTCCTTTCTGGCCTTTGAACGTACAGGTCTCACACTCGTAAGAAATTTGATCAACTCTACATTGTTTAAGTTCAAAGTTAGCTGACATAATACTTTTGTATTACAAACTTTAATGATTGGCTTTTTAAAAGCTTAGAAGAGCTTAAGGCTGTACTGTAAACAAGAAGTAAAGACTATTAGCCATAATCAAAAGCCAAATATTTGTAATGACAAAGGAAAGTGACTGGGTTAGGTAATAGACAGTCAATATTTATACAGCCTACCCTAAAGTTAGCATACTTTTTAACCATCGGGAAACTTGGCAAAGGGCCCTCAACCTGTTTTTGGACATTTCAATTAATTTTCACTATTAAGAGCAGTTGAAATGTAACAGTTTACATAGTTTACATAAGAAAATATAAAGATCTGTGGTATTTGGGTTAGATTTATTTGTTGTAAGAAATAGTACCTTTATCACAACGGTATTACATGAGAAATTAATGGTGACAAGTCCTTTAATTTGGAATTGAATACTTTTACTGTTCTTTTAAATACAGACTGCATGAAATTTATTCTTTTTTGTAAGATTGCATTAAATCTGTGTTTTTATGTCAAGGTAGAATTTAAAGAATAGCTAGTTTCCTGATTTTGTTACCTGCAATATTTATTTTTTGATCGAGATAACAAAAATTTTACATTTTACTTTTACTGTATAAATAATGATTGGAAGATACCATTTAACAATTTGACATGGATTTATGTTATGAACTTGATATGAAGTAAAACAGATAATTTTAGGGACGCAGATTTGCAATAGATAGGTGAAGCAACCAAGCAAAGCACAAAAATTCATTAAATTTGTTCATAAGTCTCAATATATAATATCAACAGCACAGACTGTAGTTAAATTTTTTCTAAAATTTGACCCATTTTGGTTGATGTTGAAAAGGGGGTGTGATCCTACCCTTCGCATCCCCCCTTCTGATGGCCTTGTGTACATGTATGTTTTTCAGAATAGAACGTTCTCTGTTTCTCTTGAGAATATAGATTATATCATTTCATTTTTGTCATTTTCTGCAAAGTTTAATGCATAAACAAATTTAAACATAGGTTTTAAGCTGTGTTCACTTGTCTTGCTAAATCTTACAAATGTAACTCTGTAACAAAACAAGAAATTTTGTCAGCTAAAGATTTTGAGGCCTCCTTTGCATAATTTATAGCCTTAATTCATCATAAAGTTTTATAAAATACAAAGTGTTATTAGCGTAGGATATTTCACATCTAATATTTATAACCTCATAGAAATCGGATAACCCTTGTGTGTTAACGTGCGATTTTGATTTAGAGTGCTCATTTTACATTCACGACATTATACACCTTTACCTGAATATTGGTAAACAGTATAAACCCATTGTTGTAGAATTTTCAAAAGGGATGATGATATGTGATGCACACCTAAGGTTTCAAATTGAAATAAAAAGTTATTCAAATTCTGCTTAGATGGATAGTAAATGGTTGACTTTTGTTAATGTAGAGAGCATTGAAAAGTAAATCAATTAATAGTATTTTGATGTCGACAGTATGGGAGATTGAATAATGTAAAGGAAGTCGTGAAAAGGGGAAACCATGCAAAATTACAATCGCTGAATGAAACTTGACATTACATCTGAATAGTGTATTTTAATCTTTTTTTAATATTCAAATAAAACTGCAGAGTTGCGTGAATTATGCATGATGAAAAAATAAAGTTTTAATGTTGGCACAAGCTCCTGTTACGTCCAATTACGTAACTTTAAGGCGAAAATTTATCTATGCTCCTGTTACGTTTCTTCCGGGACATAATAAATTCCGGACCCATTACGGATTGGGGGAACGAATCAAATACGGATTTTTTATCAACGTAACTGTAGAATTTAAACCCTAAAGTTACGTGAACAAATATTTCTAATAAAATTTAGGGTAAGTATTTTTAATTATGAATATACATGGTAATTGTAAATAATAATGATAATAAATATCAATATTAAATATTATTTGATATCAAACATTAATATTATCAAAACGCAATTAAACAATAGTAAATAGCATTATATGAGCTTGTATATGAAATTCCGTCAAGTTATTAGTTTTGAATTAATTAAGTACACAATTAGTCAGTTCTTATAGCATTCTCTGCATGTCCATTATGCTTTGTCGTGAGCGTTTTCAAAGCATTAAGGTGATACCAGTTTAGGCAAACGTCACGCTCAATACAGTCAAGGGCATGTAAGTCTGTTTTACAACATGAACAGTCGAACTGCGCCTGTTCTCTTCTTTTCGAAATTTTCCACGAATCCGATCTGAAATGCTTTTTGATTGGATTGATGTTTATATTTTCATTAAGCATTTTTAGTGAAATATCATCGACTGATTTTAAGTCTCCAACAGTTAATAACTCGGAAGGCATCTCTTTTACTTCAAGGGTCGAGTGCAAATTAAGGCCTTGGGCATACAGAATTCGATCCCAATAAGTGAACGAATATTTATTATGTTCAGTATTTTATCAATTAAAACAATAATCATATAATTTACAATCTAAAAAATACAGCAAGAGTTTTGAACAAAAAAAACAACAAAATTTTACATAATCTTGTTATTATTTTTCTCACGTAACTATAGCATGTGAAGTGTTTAAATTCTACAGTTACGTTGATAATACATCCGTATTTGATTCATCCCCCCCATCCGTAATGGGTCCGGAATTTATTTTGTCCCGGAAGGAACGTAACAGGAGCATAGATAAATTTTTGTCTTAAAGTTACGTAATTGGACGTAACAGGAGCTTGTGCCTTTAATGTTAATGGCCTCTAAAAGCTTAACAATATTGATGAAAAGAAAGAGAAAACCATGCAAGAAAAATATATGTAATCAATGACAATTTCAGGACTTTTTGAGGTCATACTTTGAGTACATTTTAAGCGTGTTTCTAGAAGGAACAACAATTGAAAGAAAACTTGGTCCTTAAAATGGTCTTTATTGTATTAAGGGTGTGACAATGTCTTTAGTATGAAGTTTTTTATGTTGGAAGAAAGACCCTAGTTTTGACAAATTGCCCCTCGACAAAAGAGGTGTTGATCGGAGTTGAGAATAATTGTATATTATAATACATGACCAAGTCTTTTTCCAAATTATTATGTACTTATAACTGTTGAATGAAAATTTCTTCTGGCAAAAAAGCAAATTGTGGAACAATATTGACACAGAACATTTCTCATGTTAAATCCTATCAAAAAATAAACAACATTGTTAATGGAAAAATCTTAACACATTAAAATTACCAGTCGAAATAAAATTTGCTTTAATTGTGTCAATGTTGACACGACACCATTCGTCTTTTATTCAAAGTTAGAAGCTTAGTTGTCTGAGGGTTCTAATGATATGGTAGCATATTATGTTCAACTCAGTATTGTTTGACAATGGGGAGCTTTAAACGATGTTTTAAACTTACATCTGAATTTTTAAGTCTTAACTGTTTATTTTAAATAGTTAAGAGACTTTAATGGGAGCAATTAAGTGGGAATATTTTCCATTTTTATTTCACTGTAATGTCCCAATAATAACAAGTAGGATTTTGTCTTTTTAGTTTCAAGGTTATTTTTGACATTAGATTTATAGTTTACCACTTAAGGACAATTCCAAGGGTACTCTACATATTAAGATATATTTTGTCTTTTGTAAATTATTTACAGATATTGTGCCAATTAGATCAATTTGAAATACCAGTAAAGCCTGTTTTAATTCAAAGAGTTGAATTTTTACCTAAGATTTGTCATTTTCACATTTGAATGCCCAATTGAAATACTCGTAAACAATCATACACATAATAATTTCAATATTTTTTAAAAGAAATTCTTTTGCTAAAACATGATCAAAAATGCACTGCATTCCAGAAATTACTTATTTAGTAGAGTTCCTTCTATCTGAAAAGTATCCTGAAGATCCAACTATCACAACTAGTGTAGTGTTTTGACCTCATTGAAATTTCTGAAATAAGCTTTGAAAACCTGTTTTTATTTTTACTTTCAAATTAATCATCTTTAAATACATATTTAGGAACATCTATGATCATGAAATTCAATCTCTATAAAATATGATACAATTGGCATGCTTTTGAAAATTGAATAATTGTAATGTTGTGAGATGACAACCATATACATCTTTAGCCGGTTATGTACATGTTACCTGATCTTCATATATTAGTCTAAACAATAATATGTCCAAAAAGTCAAAATGTCCCATCTCACAACATTTTGGACAGACAAACAAACAGACTGGAACACTATATGCCCCCTACTTAGTTAGATGGGGCATAAATTATAAGTTTTTTCGCATCAGTTTTCATTATATTATCAGTATGATAAAATTGCACCCCTCTGCTCCTCAGTGTACAATGAAACCTGTTTTAAAATCAAACCAAGCTGACCTAAAAATCTGTAAACAAAACTACACAAGGTCTTCAGAATGGGTTGGGGTGGGGGTTGGGGCAGGGTTGTTGGGAGGGGGTTTGTACCCCCCCTTTTTACAAAAGATATAATGAAGCCAAAATGGGTCCAATTATAGAACATTTTCTACAACAGGCAGGGGACCCTGTTTGCCAGACACCTTATTTAGCCTGTATAAACTGAACAATTATATTGTATGTAAACCAATTTAATTTCTTAGTCCCCAAGTGGTTTGGTTTAGACAGTTTCTACTTTACAAAGAAGTCTTCCTTTGAAATTGGTTCCATTTTCATTATTCTGTTATTTGTGCCAGTATTGGACCTCTGTACAAAATAGCTCTAATTCCAAATGACGGGTCATATTACAATTCCTGTCCAATTTTACACATTTTTGATTGATTTAATAAGCTGCTCTCTCAATAATCTAGACACCCTGCATTGACGACCTTTCACCTGCAATTACCTGTCTGATCAAAGGATTTACGTCAATCTTCAAAAAGATTTTTGATTTATGTATCATGGGCAAAAGGGTTCAATCCACAGCTTATATTAGGCTATATGTAAGACTATATCTTATTTCATATTTTTGTGGTTATAAATGAGTAAGCAGATTTTAAAACTTAGTACATGGTCTTTTGAAATTTTTTTACTCTGTATTTTGAAGCCAGTTTAAGGTTTCTTTATGACTTTACAAAACGACAGGACTAAAATAGTTATCTTGCTCATATTCTATCATTTTGGGCAACTTAAATGGGCCTCTCGAAAAATTTTAGGGTTGCATATTGATAGTTTAGCTCTAGTTGACAGAAACTAGTACCAGCTGTTCTTTTGGTGTTCCTATGGTGTCATTGAATGATAGATCTCAGGTTGTTCAAGTCCAACTTCACAATGTTTCACTTGCATATCATGTATAAAGTTAAGTTTGTCAGTCATGTGCTCAAGGTCAGTTATTTCTCCTGGTTACTCTAACCCAGATAACCCTGCAGTCATTATATTACACTCAATTATCAATCACTTTGTCCATATGGCTTGCAGAATTATTCAAGTTACTGGTTACTCCAGCTATGCCAATAAAACCAACTGCCTTGTATGGCCCATGTGGGTTGAAAAGGACGTTCAACCCTAACACTAACTCGAAGATCTCCTGTGGGAAACTGTTTGACATGCAAATAAGTTGGGTGACATGTACTTTAACAAAGATTTGGCAATTACTTCATAAGATGACTTACTAAAAGGTACCTCAAAATAATAAACCATTTCAAATTTCTTCTCTGGTTCAAGAAACAAAAGGCAGAAGTTATACAACAATACATCTACATGTACCGTAACCAAAACAAATATCAAGGTCCTTAAACATGTGTGTGTACATAATGCGCTTAATTAAATAAGTCTTAAACCCCAAATGCAGCTTCTTTATAATGGAGCGATGCAATAAATTAGCATGTTAAGCATATAGAACACCCAAAGTACACACTTTTTGCTTTCATGTAGTTTGTTTTTCCTCTATCAAAGTTTGTTGCGAAAGACCAACTTGGCGAATTTTCTTACTTTTCAAGTGGGATATAAAAATGTAGTAAAATTATATTTAGAACTTTTCACTCTTCATTCATATTTACATTTCTTAAGGAAAGTTGGTTTGTGCAAACATTGAAGTCTGTTCTTTGTCAAATATTGTATCTTATATGATGCAGTTCTTGAATGCAGAAAGTTTAAGTGTATATGAATGAAAGATTTATTGCTTTTGCTGCTTCAGTTGGGGGTGGGGTGTTTTTCAGATTCGAAATGTTGGGGTGTATTGAAGCTCATTGTAGTCAAGTGATAAAAGTATTTATTAGGTATTTTAATCTTTAATGTGGACCTATAGTGAATTTCCAGACAGAATAATAGACAGTTTTTGAAATACATTTTTTTGTAAATAGCAAACAAAAATTTCGTCAGTTTATTAGTTCCTTCAGAAAGTCTTCATGGCTATAGATTGCCTACACAATTCATGCACCTTGATATTGAGGCATGTAGTGTATATCCTTGTACTACTGAAGTAAACCTCTGTATCTTGGTACATCGGGTTTGCAGTGGAAATTTTAACAAGGCACAATTCTTCTAGAATCTGTTCTTTAATTCATGCAGTTTTCAACAGAAATTTTCTGTAAGTCACCCACACTGGGATGGCTGCTGGTCTCAAATCCATCTCTTGGTTGATTCAGCTGTGTCCAGAATTTCAAAATTTATTTATTGTATTTCATCACTTTGTTCCTCTTATAGAATCTTTAGTATATATGTACCTCATAAGAAAATTAGCTTTTACTATGTAAAAATATGTTGATGACATGATTTTATGGATTGGGTTCATTATTCGGATTGAAGAAGTTTTTGACATTAACTTATTTTCAAAAGGATTTATACCTAATTCTATTTATACCCAGGTGTTTCATATGTGTCTCTGTGTGAAGCGAATTAAGGTTAGTGAGGACACCTGTCATGTGACCAAAAACAGCTTAAAATGCAAAAAACAACTGCAAATGTCCCAAATACCTTGAAACTTGTGTTTAATAGTTTCATTTAATAAAACTTAATCAAAATAAATTAGTATCAATTCAAATAAAACAACCATTCCTTCATAAATAAAATTTTCAAATAAATCAAGGGAGATAATCCTCTTGAAAAATTACCAAAAAATTACAAAGATTTGTATTGTAGACAGAAAAGTAAGCTGGTGACCCCCAGTTTTTATTGTTTTATTTCAAAATATATTGTATTTCATTGATTTTTATCAAATAAAAATAAAATTTAAATTCGTGGATTTTTTCTGTGACAAGATTTTATGCTAATTATTTGGCCTTTCCTATATAATCTATAGTAATTTTGGAAAACTTTGAGGCTAAATTTTGGGAAAACAAGCCTGGAAAGGGGGTCCAATATTTTTACACAAGATAAAGTATATATCTAACACTAATATATCAAAAATTTGGACATTTTAAATTCGGCATTATTTTTGGGGTCGGGTGTCCTCACTAACCTTAAGCCGAGGGATAAAAATATGAAGTTCTTTTCTGACTATAATCATATTTAGACGTTATGTCATGATCTTATAAGATCAACTTTGTAAACCGACTGACATTTTAGGACTTTAAATAAATTAAGGGCATAATGATATAAAGGCAAGCCATGATCACTTTGGATGGTGGATGAAGCATGTGGGATTTTGTAAAGCAAGATTTTACCTTGAGTTGTTTTTTAACTTTTACCCTTTGTATACTTTAAGCATATTAAGTTGTAGCTCTCTTCAATTGCTTTGAGCTTTTGACCTTGAATCTTTGTCAGTGATGAAGACTTCAAGATTTTTTCTTAAATAATAAATTATAACAAGTTAATTGAATTTTTAGAAATTTAATATTCTAGTGTATGTAGTCAAAGCAAGCAGCCAGACAATTCAAACATTTTTATGCATTCATTTTATAGTACATTGATATAGATAATAAAGATGTTCCTACATAACTTGATAGACTTTTTTGCTATTTAAAAACGCCACAGGAGGCATTTTAAACATTAAATTCAAAAGAAAAATGTGTAAATTATGAATTTATTATGATTTATTGATATTAATATGAACTAATTAATGGCTTGTGGCAGGGTCATGCTACCAAATATATTAAATTTGGGTAATTAGAAGACTTCACGACAAAACCGATCTAGCCTGTATTTGGAACGTGTATACACAATTTGTCGTAATGTAGAGGCAGTATTTTTCTGGTTGAAAAACTTTCCATTTGTGTATTGAAGGGACTTAATTAAATGACAAGCAATCTTAGAGATTCGTTTGTTTTCTGACCAGAAAAATGACAGTTGACACTTTTGTTTGCTGTTTGACGCATTGTTATTAAAACCGACAATAGGGGGTTAATGAAATTAGTAAAACCTTTTAGATTGTCACCCGATTTGGGGTATTGTGTTCTGAAAAACAACAAAATGGAAGGTCACAGGAAGTCAAACGGATGAAATAAGATAACTCCTTTGAAGTTCCATGAGGGATTTAACAAATTGTCTTTCCTTTTAAAATTAAGTATAGTGTTGAAAATAATCTGTGAAATACTTTTATAAAGGACTTTGATATACATGTACCAATGAATTCTGGATTTATAGTTTTAAGTTGTTTGGGTATATTGATAATTGAAAAAGGTTGTTTTGATTTGAACTTTGATTCTTATAGTACTTTGATATTTGGAGGCAAAGTCGATTTATAACATCAATTCACTCAACCATTTTAGGTAAAAACTATAAAAACTGTGATCGACAGCTCATAAAGAAATACCCAGATCAAATGAAATTTTCAAATAAAAGGTGCAGAAAGATTGTGTGAAAGTTTCATCAAAATCTATCGAGTTGTTTAGGAGGAGATGTGGATGAGATATAGTTACCATTGGGTTTGACATTAGGACAGAACCCATTCACAATATACAGGGGCAGATCCAGAAATTTTCAAAAGGGGGGTTCCACATACTGGGTTCTGTGGGCCAAAGGGGGGTTCCAGACCAATTTTGTTGAAAATCTACACAAAAATTTAAAGGGGGGGGTTTCAACCCCAGGAACCCCCCTGGATCCGCCACTGATATACATCCACTTTTAAGGTTCGGGGCAGAAAGCCAGAATGAAATGTTTTCATATTCGTGTACTAATTCTGTCTATCCTGATTCATTAACTCATGATACTTTAAAAGTTTGGTCAGATGTGTTTTGACAGCAATATCTGTGCTAGTATAGCCATGCACAGTATATTCAGAATTTACAAGGCAGATTCCTAAGAAGCAAATTTAACATTTGTAATTGAATTTTAAATATCTGTAAGCTTTTATGGTCTTTTCATACATATTTATGTCTCCCAAACGAAGTTTGGAGACATTATGTTTTTGCTCAGTTCTTATTATTCTTATTATTATTATTATTATTATTATTTTTGGCCGGATTTCACTAGTGAAAATCCGGGTTATAAAATGGTGAATGTCGGGCGGGCGGCGGGCGGACGGCGGGCGGGGAAAATACTTTCGTAACAGTTTTCTCAGCAACTACTAATCACAGCCTCTTGATATTTGGTATGCAGCATCAGCATGGGCTCCCATAAGGTGGGATTCAATTTCAGGTCTGTCGCTCACCTACTTCCTGTTTACCGACTTAATTGATTTTTGACAAAAATGTTCAAATATAGAAAATTTTCGTAACAGTTTTCTCAGCAACTACTAATCACAGCCTCTTGATATTTGGTATGCAGCATCAGTATGGGCTCCCATAAGGTGGGATTTGATTTCAGGTCTGTCGCTCATCTACTTCCTGTTAACCAACTTAGTTAATTTTTGACATTAATGTCCAATTATAGAAAATTTTCGTAACAGTTTTCTCAGCAACTACTACTCACAGCCTCTTGATATTTGGTATGCAGCATCAGTATAGGCTCCCATAAGGTGGGATTCGATTTCAGGTCTGTCGCTCATCTACTTCCTGTTTACTGACTTAGTTAATTTTTGACATAAATGTCCAATAATAGGAAATGTTTGATCATAGCTTCTTGAAAATTGGTATGAAGCATCAGCATGGGCTACCATAAGGTGGGATCTGATTTCAGGTCTGTGGCTCATATACTTCCTTTTAAACGAAATCCGGCCATTTCTGTCTTTGACCCATTTTTCTTCTTTCCGGGCGCGATTTTTCGAACACTTGTGTGCACTGTTTCTCAGAAACCGTTGGACGGAATCGTTTGATATCATATGACTTGAAAGGCCCCTATTCGTAGATGCGCCTCCTGAAAAAAAAATTTCAATATGTTGAAGGGAACATGGGTTTTTGGGGTCTCAAAAGGGGGTGGGGTTGCAAAATTTTACTATAGAAGTCTATGGGGAAAAGTGATATAACTTAATATGCGATCTTAACTTTGAAATACTCACTTAACTTGGATATCTAAGTAAACGTAGTGGCAAGGTATTATGGTAAACCCTCCGTTTCGTTGTCTTAAGTGGGGTGGGGGTCATGCCCCACCCTTTCAATTAACAAAACACTTAATATTTTGAAAACCATTGAGAGCCCTACCCTATAACCATATATATTATTACTCCTTATGATAAAACAAACCATTTGGGTCCACAAGGGGGGGTCTGAGGGGGGTCATGCCCCACCCCCTCAAATGATATAATACTAAATATTCTGAAAACCATTGAGATCCCCACCCTATAACCATATATATTATTACTCCTTATGATAAGACCAATCATATGGTATCATAGGGGGGTCTGAGGGGGGGGGGTCATGCCCCACCCCTTCAAATAACAAAACACTTAATATTTTGAAAACCATTGAGAGCCCCACCCTATAACCATATATATTATTACTCCTTATGATAAAACAAACCATTTGGGTCCACAAGGGGGGGGGGTCTGAGGGGGGTCATGCCCCACCCCCTCAAATGATATTTTACTAAATATTCTGAAAACCATTGAGATCCCCACCCTATAACCATATAAATTATTACTCCTTATGATAAGACCAATCATATGGTATCGTAGGGGGGGTCTGAGGGGGGTCATGCCCCACCCCCTCAAATGATAAAATACTAAATATTCTGAAAACCATTGAGATCCCCACCCTATAACCATATATATTATTACTCCTTATGATAAGACCAATCATATGGTATTGTAGGGGGGTCTGAGGGGGGGTCATGCCCCACCCCCTCAAATGATAAAATACTAAATATTCTGAAAACCATTGAGATCCCCACCCTATAACCATATATATTATTACTCCTTATGATAAGACCAATCATATGGTATTGTAGGGGGGTGTGAGGGGGGTCATGCCCCACCCCCTCAAATGATAAAATACTAAATATTCTGAAAACCATTGAGATCCCCACCCTATAACCATATATATTTTTAGTCCTTATGATAAGACCAATCATATGGTATCGTAGGGGGGTGTGAGGGGGGTCATGCCCCACCCCCTCAAATGATTAAATACTAAATATTCTGAAAACTATTGAGATCCCCACCCTATAACCATATATATTATTGTTTCTCATGATAAGACAAACCATTTGGTACCAAAGGCGGGTTTGAGGGGGGTCATGCCCCACCCCCTCAAATATTAAAATACTAAATATTCTGAAAACCATTGAGATCCCCACCCTATAACCATATATATTATTATTCCTTATGATAAGGCAAATCATTTGATACCATAGGGGGCTCTGAGGGGGTCATTCCCCACCCCCTCAAATGATAAAATACTAATTTTTATGAAAACCATTGAAATCCCCACCCTATAACTATATATTATAACTTCTCATAATAAGACAAATCATTTTATATGAGAGTTAAATACCTTGTGAAAATAGGGAAACCCCTGCCCAATTTTTTTCAATGAGGTTCTAAAAATGCATTTAAAGGCATTTCCAGGATTTTGCTTACCAGTGGTACTTTTGTAAAACTTGTCTTTTAGGGGAACCCCTGCCAAAATTTTTTGCATGAGGTTCTAAAAATGCATTTAAAGGCATTTCCAGGATTTTGCTTACCCCTGGGATTTCTGTAAAACTTGTATTATAGGGAACACCCTGCCCAAATTTTTCACATGAGATGAAAGGGACTTCGTTTGGGAGACATTCGAAACTGCATCCAGTTTCAATTATACCTTGTTGATATAATTATTACACACAAGGGATCTGAGTTAAATACTGGGACATTGAACATACAAGAAAAACATTTGATTGTAAAGATATAGCTGATGGAACTGTCAAATTCCTAACATGGATTACTCAATTGGGATATATTACAAAATGACACCCTTTGAATTATTAATTTACGATCCATGTCATATGTTGTTATTTTCTCAATGCATGTGTGCAACCACTTTGGTGCCAGTAAATCTATCATTCATTGTCCAATTCAATAGGGGTGGCTCATACCTCACATTTTTTCTATGCATGTACATTTAAATTTGTGTTTTATGCACTTTGACGCCCTGGAAATTTGCAGGTCTTTTAATTAACAAAACTATGTTTATAGTGAACTTAAATGTCTCCACACAGTGTACAGGAAAGGTAAACAGCGTTATTTTATTTACAACTTTCAAAGGCTATAAAAGGATCTTTTATGCACCTTGAGTATGTTGTATTCAAGTTGTGCGCATATTTTAAGTTCGATCCACTTTACGAATTCATAGACTGAGGCAGTCTCTATATACATGTGGGTAATGGGGACACAATATCATGAAAAGTGGTTCATTTTATTATCTCCATGTAAAAGAGCTCTTAAGAGTTACTTTTCATTCAGTGTAGATTGTAGTAAATTGTAAAACCATGGACTGATTTCGACTACAACTTTTTGTAATTGGTTTGGGATTATGATAAACACAAGAATAAACTTTTGGGAAAGGCTTCTGTAATGACAAGGTTGACATTAAGTTTGATGTTTTGGGTCACTAATGGTCTGATGACTTGTTTTTACTCTACTCAAATAAGTAGTGCATCATTCTTTACTTAATATCGAAAAAGGCACTAAAGTCTGTCATAGACCTTAAAAGCTTAAAATCTTATACAAGAAATTCTCATTTATAAGTCACATTACAAAAGACAATAGAAGACCAAGCAATTTAGGTGTGTCTACATTTAATTTCACCGACTTGTTTTGTTACAAATGATTTTTTGCCCATTAAACATGTACCCATGCAATGACCTCATTGTTTCCTTTATTACTCCAATGAAATAAACTGGTTTATGTATATGATCAGCATTAAAGAAACAATTATTATTGTCCCTGCAAACAAAACTTGAGAGATATGCAGAAACCACCTCATATAAAGATGTGCAATATCATTCGGGGAAGATCAGCGGACTTACTTTGTCCAAATAAAGAGTGCGGTATGAAGCAGAGGGTATCCTTAGTAAGCATGCTCACAGGTTTAGTTTAAAATCAGAATCAATTCGAAATATTTAAGTGGTAATATTGTTTCATCCTTTTGTTACATTGATACAATTTATTTTGCATTTTTCAGATAATAAAGAGTTCAGTATGAAGCAGAGAGTATCCTTAGTTAGCATGCTCACAGGTTTAGTTTAAAATCAGAATCAATTCAAAATATTTAAGTGGTAATTTTATTTTATCCTTTTGTTACAATTTTTTTTTTGCATTTTTCAGATTGCCAGAAGGGTTTACTCAACTGCTCAACCTTACTCAGCTTTTTCTCAATGACACATTTTTGGATTATCTCCCTGGAAATTTCGGCAGGTGGGTGCCAACACACTTTTTAACTATTTTTTCTGAAAATATAAGGAATTCAGAAGTTATGATTTGATCAAATGCCAAGGTGTTTTTGATTATTTGACTAAAGAGTGGAATCCTTGGATATTATACAGAGCTCTTAGATATAATTCTTGATTCAAAACTTGTTGTTAAAAAAAAAGGTTTAAAAATGTCTGATAAGGATATTTTATTTGATTGGAAATTCAGAGTCGCTGTAGACCTAGCTTAAGGTAGACACGATGTTGAACTCCCCAGTCATCGAAAGTTCAGTCTTTTTAAAAAATATGAAAATAAAAACATTCTTATCCATGATGTCTTGTGACAGTAATCAAAATAGAATTGATAAATTGATTGATTTTTGTTAGCTTAAATTAATGTCCAGTTTGTGGATATTTCAGCCATAATTGGGACATAAACAAGTAATCAAAATGCAAAGTACCAAAGTCAGATTCAATCAATACCTTCATCTTGTATTATTTGATATGCATACTTCTTGTAAATAAAATTTGAACTAAAACATTGTAATGAAAAAAAAAGTATCTTAATTTTTTCAGCCACATGAAAAAAAAATATTATGACTCTTTGGCAAATTATGTTCATTTTTGGTCATTTTCCTTTAAAATGGCAAAAAATTAAATCAAAATGGATAAAAAATTAAAAATAAAATTTGACCGCCCAACCCATATTTTCAAGAAATTTGGATGAGAATCTAGGAATAATTTTATTATAGCCTAAGTAAGAAAGGTTTATCACAAAGTTGGAGAAGAAAAGCCAAAGTTAGTACAAAAAATATTGATTATATGCAGTTTCTAGATGTTTAACACTTTTGTATTAGAAAAAAACCAACAATTTATTGGAATAGATTTTCATCTGCCAAGTGTTGATACCTGAGCTACTGATCATTGTTTCGGTTAAACTGCAGTTGGGTAACATTGGGTTTCATGATTTCATGTACTTTTTGATGCACATTTTGATGTTGTGATTTCAAGAAAGAATAAAAAAAGATAAGCAAGTTTAGCTAATTATCAAAACTTGAAGAAATGATTTCCAAATAATTTTGGGCCGGATTTCATTAGTGAAAATGCAGGTTTATAAAATGGTGAATGTCGGGCGGACAGACGGCGAGCGGGGAAAAAACTTTCGTAACAGTTTTCGCAGCAATTACTTATCACAGCCATTTGATATTTGGTATACAGCATCAGGGTGGGATCCCATAAAGTGTGATTTGATTTCAGGTCTGTCACTCATCTACTTCCTGTTTAACAAATTCCGGCCATTTCTGTCTTTGACCCATTTTTAGTTCTTACTAATATACATTTATCATGATTTATATATTTTCAGGTTATCAAAGTTGAAGATATTAGAATTGCGGGAGAATCATCTAAAAACTTTGCCCAAGTCATTTTCTAGGCTTACAGAGTTAGAAAGACTCGACATAGGGCAGAATGAATTTACAGAGCTGGTATGAATATGTTTGTCACATTCAGGCGCGGATCCAAGGAAACACCTCCCCTAAGACTTATAGGTTCTTACATTAATTCTTGGAAAAGACTAGCTGATTTTTCATGAGTGATAGAATTTTTCAGTCTATTTGTGAGTGGAGCACAGCAGTACGAGTCAAAAGACCCAAAAAATTCTATCACAAGTGAAAGATACTTGCCTGTTTTCCAAGAATGTGTGTAAGTACTTATTTCTTCCATAAGAAATCAAATTTTTATATTTTGAAATCTTAGGTGACTTCATTTTAAAAACCGAAAGTTTATAATAACATTGCATTTCATTGGTTGACATCATCGATCAATATCAGTACTGGTGGTTACTATTGGTTAATTGACCAGTGTGAGATCGCTGCACGTACTCGCATCTCAACCTGGTCATCTCACTCTGAAAAGAGTCATTTACGGAAGAATAACAAAAGTTTTTTTGCATAAAATCCACCTAAAAATCACTTAATTATTTTTGTGTCTTGCTTTGCTTGACGAAAAACAATATTTTCACCTCCCTTAAACTGAAATCCTGGATCCTTCATGCCATTTTAAGTGAAGCCTTTGCACAGAAGCTTTTTTTTCTTCCTGTCTGTTTATAGATGATGTGATCACTTTTAATAACTTGATAGATTTTTATGGTAAAAATTGTAAGGGCTGTTCCAGAATTAAATGTGTGGGGGGTTGGGAGGCACTTTTTTCTTTACCCCACCACCCATCAAAAAATAATTATTATGCCCTTCGCAACTTCGTTTGTTTTTGACTGGTCCGTCCGTCTGTGATCAAAGTTTGTAATCGCAACTCCTCTTAAACTACTGAACAGAATTTAACAAAACTTGGTATGCAAGAAGTACACCATATGTAGTTGTGCATGTTACAAGGAATTTTTGTTCAGCAAATTTTTGTGGGAGTTATGGCCCTTTGGACTTAGAAATTTGCAGAAAATCATGATTACAGTTTGTAATCGCTACTCCTCTTAAACTACTGAACAGAATTAAACGAAACTTGGTATGCAAGAAGGACACCTTATGTAGTTGTGCATGTTACAAGGAATTTTTGATCAGCAAATTTTTGTGGGAGTTATGGCCCTTTGGACTTAGAAATTTGCAGAAAATCATGATTACAGTTTGTAATTGCAACTCCTCTTAAACTACTGACCAGAATTTAACGAAACTTGGTATGCAAGAAGTACAACATATGTAGTTGTGCATATCACCAGGAATTTTTGATCCACAAATTTTTGTTGGAGTTATCTTATGGCCCTGTGGACTTAGAAATTTGCAGAAAATCATGATTACAGTTTGTAATCGCAACTCCTCTTAAACTACTGAACAGAATTTAACGAAACTTTGTATGCAAGAAGTGCACCATACAGTACACCAAGAGACATACCGTGACTGAACACCGTGATAGTGGTACACCACTCTTAGAGACATAACAAATATCTTTTTTGTGGTTAAAGATTTTTCAAAAATTCTTTTTGGAAATTGTTCTGTAAAATCATTCCTTCAAAATGTAAAAAGAATTTTTTTAAAATCTTTAACAACAAAAAAGATATTTGTTATGTCTCTAAGAGTGGTGTACCACTATCACGGTGATCAGTCAGGGTATGTCTCTTGGTGTACTGTATGTAGTTATGCATATGACCAGGAATTTTTGATCATCTGCAAATTTTTGTTGGAGTTGTGGCCCTTTAAACTTAGAAATTTGCAGAAATTCATGATTACAGTTTGTAATCGCAACTCCTCTTAAACTACTGAACAGAATTTAACGAAACTTGGTATGCAAGAAGTACACCATATGTAGTTGTGCATGTTACAAGGAATTTTTGATCAGCAAATTTTTGTTGGAGTTATGACCCTTTGGACTTAGAAATTTGCAGAAAATCATAATTACAGTTTGTGATCGAAACTCCTCTTAAACTACTGAACAGAATTTAACGAAACTTGGTATGCAAGAAGTACACCATATGTAGTTGTGCATATCACCAGGAATTTTTTATCCCCAAATTTTTGTGGGAGTTATGGCCCTTTGGACTTAGAAATTTGACATAACTTTGTTATGATACATGTATTCAAATACTTGCACATTCACTTTTACAATCATTCAATATTATTGATTCCTGTAGCTTGATACTAATTCCTCAAGGATAACTTTGATAGTCCAACAGCGGAACGCGTGGGGTATGTGAGCGTGCTCACTAAGGTTCTTTCATTTTTGTCTCGCCTGCGAAGCAGAGCGGGACATAGGTGTTACTTTACTGGCGGCGGAGGCAGCAACTTTTTGGAAAAGTTTTATGAGCACCTCCATATCTCAAGAACTATAGGTCCTGGGTTGATGAAACTTGGTATGCATAGGCCCCAGTAGCAGCTTAGCACAGTTGCATCCCCATCTTTTGACCTTGACCTTGATTTTTCGGTTGAGTGACTTTGACAATTTTCAATACATATAATAGCAATGAAAAAGTTTTGTGAGCACCTCCATATCTCAAGAACTATAGGTCCTAGGTTGATGAAACTTGGTATGCATATGCCCCAGTAGTAGCTTTGCTCAGTTGCATCCCCATCTTTTGACCTTGACCTTGATTTTCCGGTTGAGTGACTGACAATTTTCAATACATATAATAGCAATGGAAAAGTTTTGCGAGCACCTCCATATCTCAAGAACTATAGGTCCTAGGTTGATGAAACTTGGTATGCATATGCCTCAGTAGTAGCTTACCACAGTTGCATCCCCATCTTTTGACCTTGACCTTGATTTTTCGGTTGAGTGACTTTGACAATTTTCAATACATATAATAGGAATGGAAAAGTTTTGCGAGCACCTCCATATCTCAAGAACTATAGGACCTAGGTTGATGAAACTTGGTATACATATGCCCCAGTAGTAGCTTAGCACAGTTGCATCCCCATCTTTTGACCTTGACCTTGATTTTCCGGTTGAGTGACTTTGATTATTTTTATTGCATATATTTGCAATGTTTAAGTTCTATAAACATCTTTTGATCTCAGAAACTGAAAATCCATGTTAATTCAAAATATAGTGGAAGTAAGAAAGAATAATTATTTCTGATGGTGCCGGCAGGCGAGACATACTTAGGTGTTAACTCTTGTTTATCATTGTAACTAATCACAAAATATTTCTAAAACACCCACCATATATGTAATAGGAGTTCCTCCCGACTCTCCCCCCACATGTTTAATTCTGGAACAGCCCCAAGTTTCAGGGGGTAATATGAACTGTTCGCAAATATAGGTCAAATCCACCCTAAAAAAATAACAAGTTGGTAATTTGAATGTATTCATAAAAGACTTTGAAGTTTTTACATTTTAAAGAAAATTAATGTTTATCTTAAATGAATATGTAAACTATTTTATCATTATTGATACATGTATCCTTTTAAAGAAAAATTAACAATTTTAACCTTTTGACAGTAGTTCTAAGTCTGCCTTAGCATAAAAAAGGAGACTCGATTTTATGATTTATGATACAGCATTTTGAAATGATTAATATCATTTTGACGAAATTATTAGGGAAAAAAAAGATTATTTTGCAATTACTTTGCATAAAATATCTATCTAGAAGAACATAAATATTTGAAAATGTGCATTTCAAACAGCTATGGATTCCGAAAACACATTTAAGAAAAATTGATACTTTGTCAACTGAATCAGAACTGCAATCATTTAATTGATATACTTGTTACTTATTTTTCAGCCTGATGTTATTGGTAACTTAGTGAGTCTTCTAGAATTATGGTGCGACAACAACCAAATTGCACAGATCACTCCAGTATGTATCATGTTAAATTAACAGAGGAAATTATATTCCCTTTTCAATAAAAAAACCTCTGAAATCATTTAATCAAAAGTCCTTCATTGGCAATATCTAGTCCATTGTAAAAATATAAAGCAAAAGGGTACATATGGTTAGTACAAAAGAAGAGGGACATATAGTGTTAGTGGGTCCGTTTGTTCGTCCTATCCAAATCAAATTTACAGTCAGGTTGAAGTCACTCGTAGGGCATCATGTGTTTTGGAAATAATTCTGTTTTAGGTATTTTAAACGAAGATTTACCTTTTCCTTTGTCAGTTATGTGCTGATTTAAAATTGCTCTTTGCTTATTTTAGTTCTATTAGACCTAAGTTAATTCTTGGCTTTTCCATAAAAAAACACCAAATTCATAAGTATGAATATCTAGTTCACAGTACAGCTTGTCATTGTTTTGCACATCATGGTAACACAAACAAAATAAAACGGATCTTTATAGTGCATATTATTATTATTTATTATGCATATTGTACACATTGAACTTTTGAATGTGTTGAGATAAGGATATGTTGCTTTTGTGTTATTTATGTGAACAATCCACCCACAACTCACAATACATAATATTGATGAATAAATATCAACTACTCTGTACATGTATAATCTAGAAAAGTTATCGTAAATCATCGACCACACTTCAAATAGGCATGCAGGCTTTCTGAATAAAAACTGCATCAAATCTCATTTTGTCCTGTAGAGAAAATGATTACAAAATGTTGACGTGATTTGTTGTAATGAGAAAATATTGTCAAAATAGTCATGCATGTACTGAAGTGCAAAATTGAACTAGGATTGTTCAATAAGATTTTTTGTGTTCCTTGAATCGGTCATTTGATGATATACATACATTCAAAGGGGTTTGAAGAGACATTGAGAGTGGGTGGCCATTTTACCCAACATCTGTTTAAGCTTAATTATAAGACACTCGTGCATGTTACATAACCAATATTTGTTACAATTTTTGTGAACCTTGTCCAAATTTGGTTGAATATTGTTACACTTTGGGATTAAAGGCTCTGTTGTCAAACAATTACTTTTATGTGTATTGGTTGCAAGAAAATATTTTTCTTTTGATGTAGAATGAAAAATTTGTATGTATAAAGGAAAGTTTTTCTCACAACTTTCTGAAGTTTAATATAAATGAGGTGTTAAGGCTTTGTTGATAGACTAAAAGATTAGGGGTTTTGGTTTCAGCTAAATGTTTGTCTTTTCAATTAAAATGAAAATCTAAGTGTTTATAACTAAATGTTCATCACAATTTTGTTTAAATCTTCCTTAAATAAAATTAATATGCCCCAAACAAAAACATTGCTGACATTTGAAATATGTAGGATAGGAGTTCTCTTAAAACAGTTAAAAGGCCCACACTTAGACAAAACATCTTAGACACTGTGACATAATAATTATCATGTGCAGAATTTTATATTGACATACATGCTTAGTACATGTATTTTCTGAAGAGTTTAGTTTAAGCATACTTATTTATCCTGGATTGGGAAAAAAGCTTAATGCTTATTGCAAGTTGGGCCTTTGTAGTGGCCCCCATAAAGTCTACTCTTAGCTATCAGACTCTACAAAGGGGTCTTTAACCTGCATGGGGTATTGCTCTCCACATGCATGGGACAACCTTTTTTCTTCACCTCAGAAGGACTAGATGTAGAGCAGTCATTACCCTGATCCTATTCTATAGAGAAACTACTGCCTTACTTATTTATTTTTTGGTTGTTTGCTACACTCTTTGATTTTAATGCAAATTTTATCATTCATGAAACATCAAATAATAATTATTTTTTCTCTTAGATTATTTTTTACTTAAATCTACAGTGCATTTTATGGTCCTATACTTCAGCAGTTAACTTTAAGTTATTGACAATTTATATATTTTTTGTTTAAAAATGGCATTAATTCATGTAATTAGATTTTTACCCATTAATGCACATATTAGTTTTATGATTATATTCATTTTGATCTTCAAGAAAAAATTTAAGCGTGGAATTTTGATCGAATGAAATGCACTATTTCTTGGCTTACTTTGAAAATTAGCTTTTTATAAGGCTATTAAATTTCACTATTTTTGGCTTGCTTATTTTGATCAAAGAGCATTCAGCTATGGCATACCAGATGCCATGCACGGATGGCATAGTGAATGCTCAGGCTAGGCAAATTATTTCTATGTTTATGTTTACATTGTTATAAAATTGATTATAGGTAGTTAGGACAAACCATTTCATCTCTATAATACTTTTCTAGTAGACCCAAAGGGTAGATTTAAAAAAAATTTCTGTACATGACAGTGTAGGTAGACAGCAAAAAACCCTGCATCAGACATATTCAAGTGGTTATTTATTTGGCCAAAATTTGAAGTTTTTCTCCATCAGAGGGGGGTGGGAAGAATCCCTGAACCCCACTGACTGTGGGTTTGAACAAACATTTTTTTTGTTGGCCTAATGACTTGATTCTAGTGGTTTTACACTTATTACCTTAGGTTAATAGTCAATATATCTGTTACAGATTATTAAAACATTAAAGATGGAGAATTTTTTTATTGGGTAGAAATTGACATTAATTTGAAGATTGGGCAGTAAATTATTGACATTGATATAAAAAAATGGAACATTTGGTTATAATATATACTAATGGGTTTGGACATTGAGATCTCTAGATTTCATCTTTAATTTCGCTTTGATTTAGGAATTAGATGATTTCATCTGAGTTGTTTCCTTTTCATGATTCCTGGGATTAATATACTTTTTCATTTGATGAAATTTATGTTTTTATTGTACTCAATTTGGGATGATTTATAGTGTAATATTGAGTTCCTGTTGATATGTTGGTGTCATCTGTTTTATTGTTTTGCTTGGTCTTTTAAAGATGAAATTAATAAGAAATAAGGCAATAAAAAGATAATTCCTAGATTCTTATCAAAGTTTCTTGAGAATATGGGGCGGGTGGGCGAATTTTATTTTATATCCATTTTGGTAAAAGATGCTGTTATTTTAAAAGAGAAAAGTCCAAAAACGGACATATTTTGCAAAAAATCTAGATAAGTTTTTAGACGCGGTTGAGAAAATAGGGGCAGGATCGGGGAGAATCTAGGATATTTTTGATATTTGCCTAATGTATGGCATTATAGGTAGCCAACATTTTGATTAACAGAGCTTTTCATCAACTAAGACAAATGAAAGGCTAGAGAGGCAGCTAGTTCGAGACATTTTTGAAAGGGAAGATCCATATACAGTCCACTGTGACTAAAAAGGGGGGTCCAGATAAATTTAGAAGAAAAAATAAATGTAAATGTTAAAATATTAGATGGAAAGGAGTGATTCCAATTTTTGAAATCTCCCTGGGTCCACCACTGGGCTACATGTAGGTCAAAACATATAGCCAAAGTTTCAGTGTTGCTTCAACTTTCATAATTTTCATCTTAGTTGAATTTTAATAATTTTTTGGATTTGAATGGTCTGTCAAATGGGCACTAAACAAGCTGATTCACCTTAGCTGGAAATTAGAATTAAATTTATCAAATTAATGCTATAATTTCAGTTGAAAGATTTAATGATATATTATAGTCTCTGTTAAAATCATCATTAGATTGAATTAGAAATTTTATGAAATTTAAATTTTTAAAGCAAATTTTTAATAATCAATTTAATTGAATATTATAAACATTAAATTTTCATTTAGTTAACAAAGTTTTGCTTTCTTATTTAGAAATGTTTATTGATAAAATTAAAGACTTTTTTATTGTGTGAATTTTGTTTTATATATAAATTTTTGAAGGGTTTTAATTTATAAAATAAATTTCAAATCTTTCTTTTTTTTCACATTAAAGGTTAATTCCATGCTTATTTTATAGATCTTTCTGAAGTTTTATAAATAAGTTTGTATTCAGTAGATGTTTTATAGGAAAGATCAAAAGAAGTAAAGCTGTCCATATTGAACTGTAAAATTTGTCAATTGAAATATTTTTACAAGTTTTATAAACTGAGTAAAAATCTTCAAAAGTCACTGAACTTTTTATTGAAACACATATGCATTTTATTTTCCTCATTTGGGCTATTCACAGGTTATACCTAGATATAAAAGAATATTAGTTCTTAAATTAGATGTTGAGTATTTTTTTTTTTAAACTTAAAAAAAAATGTGTTAAATTCTTGGATTTAATGAAGCTTTTTCATGGGATGTATGCATTGTTATGGTAAAATATCTCCATGTTAATATTAATGGGCACTTACTCAGCAAAAAATATGACACTTTATAGTAGATGCACATTTATAACTTTATTGCAGATGCACATTAAAAATTCAATCAAAACAGTTAATGGAGATCACTATACATATAAACCTATCCTAAATAAACTTGCAAATATTCTTGCACTAAGAAAAACTCAAATTTTGGGACAATGGTTGGTATTGTACAGTGTCAAACAAATATCCCACTAAAACACTTTAACTGTTAAGAACACATAGAAATATGCCAAATTCCCAGATTTATACTGCTATATTATGTACAACCTGATGTCGTTTTTCCCCCTAGTTTAGCTTAAGGTATAATGTTCTGAAAATATAACCTATTATTTTCCATTTTCTTCTTGCAGACAATTGGAAATATAAAGCAGCTGATGTTTTTTGATGGATCTAAAAATAGACTCCAGTCCTTACCAACAGAAATAGAAGGCTGTTCCTCATTGGCTGACCTCCATCTTACAACCAATCAGCTTCAGTCTTTGCCAGATTCAATAGGTAAGAAGGAGCACTTGATTGTTTTATTAACAGGCGGCTATTTTTTGAGTTTGAGATTTTAACCTAGTTTTATTTAACAAACACTAAGAGATAATTTAATTTGCGCTTACAATTTATCAAGTGTTTAAAAAAATATATGAAAAGATGAAAAAGCAACCATGTCAAGACCAATACTAAATTCTGTTGGATATCCTATTCAAATCTTTGTAAATTTTCCGTAAATAATAAAATACCATTTTACATCAAATTATAATGTTTAAATGTATGACCCAGTTAGCAGACACAAAAAAATTGTACTTTTGAATAAAAGAAAATGTGGATATACTTGATTTCTATGTATCAACCTGTTCTTACATAGACATTCGAAATACCTCCTTTTAATTTGAATTACCTTTGAGGATTTAAAAAGTTAAAGGTATTAAACCTTCAAGTTAAAACAGTATGAAAACATTTTATAATAAGATTTCAAAGGAAATTCACTTATCTCCAATTAAGGTTTAAAAGTCTTGGTAGATGTGAGATTATATAGCCTGAGGATTGGGTTTTTCACAATGTTAAGTATGGTAAATCGTAAATTAGCCATATTTGGGTGGAAAAGCTTTTAACACCTCTATTGTGTTAAGAGTGGGAGGTCAGTTAAGCCTGGGACATGATACTTATTATAACAAGTCATGGGCGCTTTGATCTTTCTCGGGATGGGAATATTAGCTTGGATCTAAACTGGATGGAAGTTAATTTAGATGGGAATCGACAAAGTTTTTAGAACTTTTAAATTAAGTATTGTTCCCCCTTAGGAATGTAAATTAAAATGGACATCGTTCACTTAATTAGTTTTTAGCTACTACATGAAACATGTTTTAGTGGACAATGTCTAACAATAAAAATGCATGTCCCATAGGAAACAGGACTAAACTTGGCCAAAAATGCTGACATTAATGTGTATTTGACATTAAATCAAGAATGTTAATTGAGCTGAAGATAACCTTGAAACTTTAGAATTGAATTTTAATGTTTGGTAATCTAAATGATCTGTTGTATCGACTGCGTAACTCTTCTCTAAGATTTTAGTGCCCAAATTAAATTTTCTAATAGAATTTTAATTTGTTTCTGCTAAAATACCTTTCTAAGTTCATCTGCAATCTTTTTGCCAGTTTTAATAAATCCTTATAAATTTTCTTCACTTTTCCAACACTTTAAGCTTCCATTAAATTCTCATTAGGGATAGAAGTGGACCTAATTTTAAAATAGTTACATATACTTGAACCTCTTGTTAACAGGCTGTAAGAAAATGTGCTAATTGACATAAAATGACATTTTAATCATTTTCTAATTTGTTAGATTAGAAGAAATAACTGAAATTTGAGATTGTCATTGAAAATATTAATTTTTAGATGAAATCCCCCGATTGTTGTTAATAACTTCCAAATATTTGCAATTATGATTATCAATTTTGAAACTTGCTTACGTACCAATTACACCAAGCAAAATATTTGATTTGCAATCAGTTTTTCCTCCATACTAAAAAAAATGATTTTTCATGTAATTGAAAATTATTGAATGTTTGTTTAAATTGAATAAGTTGCAATTATTTCTGGATAAATTACAACGATTTGTCATGCTTAGGTGTTATGAATGAAGTCCTTGTTGTTTATTTTACATCGTTTAATAACCAATTTCCGATCAATTTTCGTATGCTAAAGAACACCGGACTGTATATTATGAATGCCAAAAATGTTTTGGAGTATAGGTTATCAGTTTGGAAATATCTAAGGACTTTTAGAAACACGGGGGACACAATATGAAGAATTGATTTTTGGCAAAAGATCAATTGAAACAATGGGATGTTATCGGAATTTGAAGATAATCCGTGATATCTTACATCTTCATATTGTCTGTTTTGACCGATGTCACGTTACGTACATATTAGGTTCAACGAGAATATTGTTTGAATTGTCATTGTATACACATATAAAAATTTAAATATTTCTTATAACGTTTTTATGAAGAATTTTTGACACACTGTAGGTTTTTTTGATCAGTTTCAAAAAGTTCATTTTATCAGGCATTTTATTTTACCTATACTAAGGTGTCAATTTTCTGATTTTTAATAGAATCGATTGTTTGCCTTGTGGTTTGCTCGTTATGACATGTTTTTCTATTGATTAGCAAGAGAATGGATATGACATTTCTATAAACCTTAGAAAAGCAGAAATTTAAATGCAATAATATTATAAAATTGGAAAAAAATAGGTTCACTATTGTTATAACTTGGGATTATTTTGCGGTCATGCTGCTTTTGAATCAACTTGTCATTTTTTTTTGGTTTTACAGCTTACAATTTCATAATGTGATTGTAATAGAAATTGTACAATCAATCTTTTTTTTTCTTAAAAAACTTGCACATTTGCCGGCCTAATTATCTTTTTGCACATTTTGGAATGATTGGAAATGAAGTTTATTTTTAAAGATTATAATTATTACATATTAAGAATTGATGAATGTTTCCATCCGAACACAAATTGGGAGTCTGACAAGTCTGAAAATTACTTAGAAAATCATGCATAGTTTCTAAGTAAAGTATGCTCAAAATTGTACAGGACATGAGTAAAAACTTAATACTAGTAAAGACTGTTGGTTTAAAAGCATGTAAAAAGCTGAAGTATTTTTGAGAGTGAATGAAAGGTGTTTTTTACACATTCCTACAATTTTAAGGGAAAAAATAAAATTTAAATTTGTATGATCAAAAACTCATCAATACTTTGCTATAAGGTTTTTAGATAATACTAATGGAATTGTATTTTCAAACAGGCATTGATCAGCTTTTAGTTTATATGTTTTCAAATTTAAATTTGTAAGACAATCTAGTCCTTGAAAAGTACATTTATTTTAACAAACATGAATAATCCAAGGTCAAAAGATTGTACATAATAAAAGCTTTTTAATGTCTACAAATTTTATCAATCAGAAAAAGAAAAAAAAACGCAGGTGCCTTTTGCAGGTGGTTTTAACTTTATGAATTAAAATAGCAATGAAGTTTAAGTATGAGTCATTAATGACTGATTGTAAACAAAGAAATCTAGTTAGGACTAATCTTGATCATTCAGTGTTTTATGTAAAGAAATCATTTGAATTTGATTCAGATATCAGATTGTTATAAAATGGAATTGCTGTCTGATTTGACACCATTGCCTGCCATTTATAATTCTACATGTCTTTTGTCATGCGATCTAGAATGACTGAATTTAAAATAACACGATGGTATTTGGCGGGTCATATACATCAGAAAAATTTGGCCTTATTAGGTGGCTGAGTGGATATTGGTGCCACATAGTCGGGTACTTTGTCAATTACCAATGGGGCATGAGTTTCTATCCTCCTTTATATAATTGACAAGAATGTTATTAGGTTGGTCAGTTCATTACAGTAAACTGTCCAAGGTCTGGGGTTTCCTCTTGGTACTGGCTCTTTCCACAATAACAACTGACCACCCAAGTAATTCATTTTGACTGTGTAAAAGTACTAAAAACAAACTTTATCAAGACAGGGGCTTAAACTATGAACCAACTAATTTGAAATTATGAAACTTAAGAACAAAAGGTTTTCAAATTCCATCAAAATTTCAACTTCTGAAAATTGTATGCCCTGAATGTTGTTTCATTGTGAAAGGTTAATGTGACTAATTTGAGAAAGGGTCTTTGGTAAATGAATTGGAAATGGATTGGTCTCTGATCAAAGGATTAGAGTCCATAAGGTGTGTCACTAGTTTAAAACAGAAAATGTAGAAAAGTCCTTCTATTTACAATACTGTTCATTTTAGTCATGATGTGCTTGTGTATGTGATTGTTGCACTAGTTTTGACATTTTCTCATGTACCTGTGAAACCACACTTTAATACTTTTATTAAATTGTTGATATATATGTAGAAGTAAACAGCATTAAATCCATTTTAATATATATGCACAAACCATTCAAAATAAATCATTTAACAATATATTACATGTAATGGTTGCTCCAGTATTTAAATAAAACTTGTGCAATGTGTCACAATTGTATGGAAATCGTTATCTATTTTAAAGGATTGACAAATATTTTCCGCAATAAAAATACCTTTGTCGATATACCCAAAAACAAATTTCTCTTAAACGACTCCATTGGTAAATCTTGCTAAATCGTCTTTTTTCTAAATAGGATTTTGATCCATTGCTTAATATTATCTTTATTAAATATCATTTGTCAATTGAAAATTATATATTTTAGCCGCTTATCTCCTATCTTTGTAACTGGGATTTCAAATTCAGTACACATGCAGTTTGATCAAATAAAATCAAGACGATAGAAACACCCTCCGTGAAAAGATTTACATTCACGTAGAAGTATTGACACATTACCAATAAAATTCAATGTCAATATTGATACGAAGTTTTTACCGTATTTACTCTTGTAAATTTTTTCGTCCATTTAAATTTTTCAATTTGTGTACAGGAACATCGAGTTTTACAAGATTTTCTCACTTTTGCTTGAATTAGCTTGGACTCTTACTTTAATTTACAAATTTGATTTCTTTTATAAGGTGTAGAATTAGGAAAAAAAACTTACATTGGCCTTTAATGACCAAATAAGTGCTTTATTTTAGACAAAAATCATGTATTGGGCTATGTACTTTTAGAATAAAGTAGTTCAGATATCTTGTAGAAATTTCTATTTCTTTTGTAAAATTTAAAAATTTTTCATCACCATAGGCGGATCCAGGGGTAGGGGGTCCTTATTGAAAGAAAATTTTACTTGAATGTCACATAATAGAAAACATTTAAGCCTAATTGGGATTGGGAAAGATTGGCCCCCCTCTTTTGTTTGTCAAAGGTGTCCCATTTACCCAAATGTCTGTTTCTGCCACTAAAATCAAGTTGTTTCTAAAGACAAAGACTAAGAAGGCACCAGAAAAGAAAACTTGGAAGAATGGCCTAGACATGCTTAGCTTAACAAAATAAAATTCTTATTCTGAGGAAGGGTTTTTAAGCCAACGCATGGTACAGTATTATATAATGTCTTCTTGTCTTTTCTGATGTCATCAAGGTGTTTTCTTGCATTCCTTTGATAAATTAGATAGAGGTGAGCAAGTTTTGGAAGGGATTGAGCCATCATACTTCACCAATCTAAAATTTTATAAACATTGTCAAAACTAATCTACCCATAATTACTAGGTAAATACAGACTTTTTATCTCCGGCTTTTTTATGAAAAGGCAAGAAGGTTTCTTTTTAAATGGTGTGGATTAATAAATTTACATATTACATAAGGGGCCGTGATAAATTAATTTAATTTTAATGGTTAAGTAATGTGTTATTTTTATGCGTTTTGATATTTCGATATCCCACTTAATTCAGAATGAATTGTCGTTGTATATCTGACCGTCAATCAAACACGTAAGTCTAGATTCAATTTTGTATAAATTGAAAAGGTGGTTTTCACCATGAGAAGTGATTTATATTAAATTTTTGAAATGGAATAAAGACATTTAGTAACTAGAGAGCCAAAGAGGGCTAACATGCAGACATTAGATTTGTTTGTCAGAAATTCAAATCCTTTTAAAGATTGTATTGAAACCGGAAAATACTGAAATATGTCATCTTAAAAGAAACTTGCAAAAACATTATTAATTAAGGAATTTTTATGGCGCATATATGTAATGATCCAATGGCTGTTCATTGTTCAGATGAGTGCATATTATATTTGATGTTGTAAATGTATTTTTAATGATAGAGCATCATTTAATATTTTTTATGCAATAAGGCTAATACATGTAATAATATTCTTCTAATTTATAAAATACAGACAGTTCTAAAGTTTCAGACTGTTGGGTGACTGGTGTCAAATTTGCATGTCTTCAAAATATCATTTTAGCTCACCTGACCTGAAGGGTCATGTGAACTATTGTCATTGATAAGTGTCTGTCATCTGTCCGTCCATTGTCCATTAACTTTTCTTACAAAATTTTATTCTCTGAAATCACCCAAGGGATTGCTTTGAAACTTTGTACCCTTGATCTTTAGGATGTCCTCTACCAAGTTTGTGAAATTTGAGCATGCCAACCAACCAACATGGCCGCCATTGCTAAAAATAGAACAGGGGGGGGGGGGGGGGGCATCAGGCCATAGTTTCTATCCTTTAGCTAAAAAAATGTAAGAGATAGAGAAAAACAAAGCAACCTTCCTACTTCAGGATCATAAGCTCTACAATACTCTTTATTGAGTCAAAGTTGTCGGACGACTCCTTATAGGAGTTATTGCCCCTTAATCGTCAGATCATAGTTTTTATATTTTAGCTCAAAAAGTATAAGAGTGAGAGAAATCCAAAGCAACCTTCCGATTTCAGTATCATAAGCTCTACAATACTCTTGTGGGATGACTCGATCCTTATAGGAGTATAATTGCCCCTTAATCGTCAAAATTGACAATATTTAGAATAAACTTGCATTTCATTAATTAGAAATCTTATTTTTTTGCAGGGAATTTGGAAAACTTAACAACTTTGAAAGTAGACAACAACAGACTGGTTTCACTCCCAACAACAATTGGAGGGTAATTATTAGACTAAACAACACGTCTATATTTAGTGCAAGTTCAAAATCGTTGTAGCTACAAAAATGAAAATTCATTTATACCTTACAGTAAAGAACACTAAGATAGATGAGAGTGATCAAATCAGTCTTGAATTTGGAATGAGAAATAGCGGTTATGAGATGTGGAATAGGTAAGTGTACACAACACAACCTTCATAAACAAGCAATGATTTAAAAAATATATTACTGGTATATACTAAAATCTCCATTTTAGTTTAGAAACTTATAAACAAGTAATTTGCATTTTTGATTTTATTGTTCTTTTTAGTCTATCCTCCTTGTCTGAACTTAATGTCAGTACCAATGAGTTGGAAGAACTTCCTGCAAGTCTTGGACTGCTGCGGAACATCAGAACTCTGTATGCTGATGAGAACTATCTCACTTTTATTCCATCTGAGGTAAGATTCAAGAAAAGATAACATAGCTTAGGGAGTCATTTTTAGATATAAAAAAATTACAACAAAGTTCCATGCAATAAATTTTGTTATGACTGGTATCTGTTTCATCTATTGAAGACTCATCAGTAGCACTCTAGCCAAAAGGTTGAAAAGGCCAGTGTTCATTTATGAAGAGCAGAGAACTATAAAATATGAAATGGAAAATTAGAACCCAAATTATGGCCCAGACCTACCTATACCGCCTATATCAGTTGTAGGACTGAAAAATGAATATCTTGTACAAGTTTGCAAATATCCCAGTTCTTAATATTTTGATGACTGATATTTTGAATTTGAACATTTCCTAAAACTTAACTAATTCTTTTTAAATTCCTTAAGAATTTGAATTCTTATTAACCAAGTAAATCTATACTAGTGAAAAAATCATTCATAAATGTTAGCATTTAACAAATTTCTTACACTAGTTTAAGTATACCGTAAAGATGCATTTTGGTAACAACTAGTGTCAATTTATAGATAAGATGGTTTTTTAAGTAAAATTATATAAAAGATATGAAAAGAAACGAAATAATTTATAATTTTATGTCCGTGCATATAAATTTGTATTAGTTTTAAAAGTGTTGAATATTATTAATGCAGTAAGTAGTCTCACTGCATATGAATGACTGATAAGATATGGAAATTTAATGGTATCATTCCAATTTTCGTAATCAATTCATTAACTGTGAAAGGCTTATAATGATAAATCCGGTTTTCTAGGGGTAAAATTTTTATGGTTTATGCACTAGTACATTGCAGGGGATTTTTCATGTCGTTAAATATTAAGATATTGCAGTGGATGAATGTTTCCTTTTGGCAATAAAAAGTTATGCATGGAAGTCTGGTTCAAATAAATGTTGTTTTTTTTTTATTTTTCTATAAACATTTACATGAATAAGCATAATATTTTGTGTGTTTAACCATGGTAAAAGACATAAATCAAATGAACTTGAATTAATAAAATTAGTATTTTATAAATGTTATTTAAAAGGGTGTTTATAGATGTTTTGAAATCATGTAGAGGTTCCTTTAAAAGTTCAACGTCAGTAAGGGTTCCTGAGGGTACTCTCCTCAGATTCCAAGGTCAAAATGACTTAACCATATTAATGAGGCTGTAAAGACATAATTTTTGGACACAGGATTTCAAAGGTACCGGTAGTCATTTTTAATCACATGGACAAATGAAGAATGGGATCATTGGCCCTTATAAACCATCAGGTTGCAGAACATTCTTGACTGTAATGGGGCCTCTTCTGTACTCATCAACATCACTGTAACTTAACTCAGTTGACTTGTAATTTACATTTGTATTGCAATTGCTGAAAGGCTTACTGAAACTCCTGAATATACATTATGAAAAAAGTCTTGTTTAACAGAAATTCAAATGACACTTTAAGCGTTATTTAATAATAAAAGAAAAACAACTGATAATGTATATCTAATTGCAGACAAATTGATGAAATGATTAACCTAGCTCGAACACCAACAAAACAAATCAGATGAAATTAGAATGAACTTTAGTCTATTCACAAGATACAATTACTTTCTATAATATCTGGAATATTTTCGCTTGGTTTTAATTTTGCAAATGTGCTTGTTTTAAAATGTGTGTGTCAGGTTTAATTTTTGTGAAACATCTTATTTTTATTGCCATTAACATGTAAATCAACGTCAGTGTGTTTTTTTCTTTTTGGTGAATTATTAATTACTTGAAATACAAAAAAACAAAAGCCTGTATGAAAATCTCACCTTTTACAATATAACTTTGAAAATTATCTTCAATTTCTCTTTTCAGCTTGGCAGTTGTAATGGTATAACAGTGCTATCCCTCAGGAGTAACAAATTGGAGTACATTCCTGATGAAATTGGTCGTATCCCACGTCTACGTGTGCTAAATCTCAGTGACAATGTGTTAAAATGTTTACCATTCACTTTTATCAAGCTTACAGAACTACAAGCTCTTTGGCTTTCTGAGAATCAGGTAAAATATTCAGACCAAATTTTTTCATCATAAAATGTATAAAGCTTTGTGAATTAACATGGGCAGATCATGACATTTTGCTAAGTATATAGGGTCTATTTACCAAAATAAAAGCCCAGTTTTTCCTCAAGATGATTTCTTATGAATTCTGTTTAAAAAAAAAAATAATGAACTTGCACTTAGCAATTACATGGAGGGTGGGGTTGAAGGCATTTGAAGTTATCACCCATCAAATTTTTAGCCCTGAGAAGTTAATACATTTTTTTCATCTTTATCAATTATATGTGTATGACTCATTATATTTTGTATTTTTTTAGACACGTCCATTAGTTCCTCTTCAATCTGACCATGACCCTGACACAGGTAGAAAAATCCTCACCTGTTACCTACTTCCTCAGGAACCTGGTAACACACATGGTAAGTTATTTATAGACATGATGTAATACCTGACACAGGTAGAAAAATCCTCACCTGTTACCTACTTCCTCAGGAACCTGGTAACACACATGGTAAGTTATTTATAGACATGATATAATACCTGACACAGGTAGAAAAATCCTCACCTGTTACCTACTTCCTCAGGAACCTGGTAACACACATGGTAAGTTATTTATAGACATGATGTAATACCTGAGACAGGTAGAAAAATCCCCACCTGTTACCTCCTTCCTCAGGAACCTGGTAACACACATGGTAAGTTATTTATAGACATGATATAATACCTGACACAGGTAGAAAAATCCTCACCTGTTACCTACTTCCTCAGGAACCTGGTAACACACATGGTAAGTTATTTATAGACATGATGTAATACCTGAGACAGGTAGAAAAATCCCCACCTGTTACCTCCTTCCTCAGGAACCTGGTAACACACATGGTAAGTTATTTATAGACATGATGTAATACCTGAGACAGGTAGAAAAATCCTCACCTGATACCTTCTTCCTCAGGAACCTGGTAACACACATGGTAAGTTATTTATCGGCATGATATAATACCTGACACAGGTAGAAAAATCCTCACCTTTTACCTCCTTCCTCAGGAACCTGGTAACACACATGGTAAGTTATTAATAGACATGATATAATACCTGACACAGGTAGAAAAATCCTCACCTGATACCTTCTTCCTCAGGAACCTGGTAACACACATGGTAAGTTATTTATAGACATGATGTAATACCTGACACAGGTAGAAAAATCCTCACCTGTTACCTCCTTCCTCAGGAACCTGGTAACACATATGGTAAGTTATTTATAGACATGATGTAATACCTGAGACAGGTAGAAAAATCCTCACCTGTTACCTCCTTCCTCAGGAACCTGGTAACACACATGGTAAGTTATTTATAGACATGATGTAATACCTGAGACAGGTAGAAAAATCCTCACCTGATACCTTCTTCCTCAGGAACCTGGTAACACGCATGGTAAGTTATTTATAGACATGATGTAATACCTGACACAGGTAGAAAAATCCTCACCTTTTACCTCCTTCCTCAGGAACCTGGTAACACACATGGTAAGTTATTAATAGACATGATATAATACCTGACACAGGTAGAAAAATCCTCACCTGATACCTTCTTCCTCAGGAACCTGGTAACACACATGGTAAGTTATTTATCGGCATGATATAATACCTGACACAGGTAGAAAAATCCTCACCTGTTACCTTCTTCCTCAGGAACCTGGTAACACACATGGTAAGTTATTTATAGCCATGATGTAATACCTGACACAGGTAGAAAAATCCTCACCTGTTACCTACTTCCTCAGGAACCTGGTAACACACATGGTAAGTTATTTATAGACATGATGTAATACCTGACACAGATAGAAAAATCCTCACCTGTTACCTCCTTCCTCAGGAACCTGGTAACATATATGGTAAGTTATTTATAGACATGATGTAATACCTGACACAGGTAGAAAAATCCTCACCTGTTACCTACTTCCTCAGGAACCTGGTAACACACATGGTAAGTTATTTATAGACATGATGTAATACCTGACACAGGTAGAAAAATCCTCACCTGTTACCTCCTTCCTCAGGAACCTGGTAACACACATGGTAAGTTATTTTTAGACATAATGCACAGTTTCAACATTATTATTTTACTAAATAAAAGCAATTACAAAACTACGGAACAAGGATGATCAATTTCAAATGAAGAAAATAGGCTTAGAAAAGATGGTAGAATAGAAATAGCTACACATTTGCTTTGATTTGATGTAAACTATATTCTCATACACTGGTGAAGTTTACAATCATATGACTATATTTTACTTTCAGGTGTTGATCATGGTGTCCCATAATATAATGTAAACTATATTCTTAATATGCTGGTGAAGTTTATGATCATATTCTTAATATACTGGTGAAGTTTATGATCATATTCTTAATATACTGGTGAAGTGTATGATCATATTCTTAATATACTGGTGAAGTTTATGATCATATTCTTAATATACTGGTGAAGTTTATGATCATATTCTTAATATACTGGTGAAGTTTATGATCATATTCTTAATATACTGGTGAAGTGTATGATCATATTCTTAATATACTGGTGAAGTGTATGATCATATTCTTAATATACTGGTGAAGTGTATGATCATATTCTTAATATACTGGTGAAGTGTATGATCATATTCTTAATATACTGGTGAAGTGTATGATCATATTCTTAATATACTGGTGAAGTGTATGATCATATTCTTAATATACTGGTGAAGTTTATGATCATATTCTTAATATACTGGTGAAGTTTATGATCATATTCTTAATATACTGGTGAAGTTTATGATCATATTCTTAATATACTGGTGAAGTTTATGGTCATATGGCTTTATCTTTTCTTTCTAGGTGTTGATCATGGCGGAGACACTGATAGTTTCCACCCTTCCATGTGGGAGGAGGAGAGAGAGAAGAGGCAGCAAATACATTTTGAATTTGCTGATGATATGGATGATCAGGTACCATCTAAATTTATGTTAAAAGACTTTGCAAACACTTTTGAATAAGGGGGCCCCCAGAAGGGTACATTTGTAAGTCCGTTTGACCTTGTGGGAGTCCTACTAAAAGATAGCAAAAAAATTACCTTATAAGGTTGGTCAATCACAAATTTTCAAGAAGAGAAAAAATGGTAGAAACTTCTGAAAAAATACAATTATCATTGGTTCTGACTTAGTAACAATTAAGCCTTTCAAAAAATACAAAAAAGGACAAGATAGGATAAGAAGACGATTTTGGCCCCCCTAAATTGCTCAAATTTTCCAAAATCGGAATATTGAATTATAACGGTGTGATTTTGTGATTCAGAAGTTGTATTTTTTGGAACAAGTACAATTTTATTGAAAATTTGACATTTGGCGTAATTACCCATGTGCCTTTAATGATATAACTACGAAATGTAGCAAAATTGGCTTAAAATTGTTAAAATGACAATGGTTTTTGTGAAATTTAAATATGAGCGGACCTGCGGTCCACAAAGATAATTTCTGGAAATATTAGTTTTTGTATGCCAATTCCATAGTTAGAATATTTTTGTGGGCTGCTTGTCCGCTCATAGTTATTTGAGCCAAAAACATACAAAAATATACCAAATTTTGAGTATTTGTGAGAAAAAGTCACTTTTCGTCAAGTTTGATTGAATGCTAAAATCAGATTGGATCTATAATTTGTTTAAAACATTCAAATTTATCAACTTTCATTATTTAATATCATATAAATTAATTTTTGAGCATAAAATTTCACTTTTGATGAAGGGGCCAAAAACAGCCCTTATCATACCTTGTCCTTTTCAGCATCAGACATGTGGCTATTCTTCAGATGTAATGCAAGGGAATATTCAGGATTTGTGAAGTTTTATGCTCAATTTAAAGTTTTTAAGATATAATAAATCTGTAATTGTTAGATTTCTAGTATGAATCCATATCTTAGGGCTTTTCCAGGAAAAAGTGTACTAGGAGTCGGAACTCACCTCTACATTTAGGGTACGTCGATAAAAATTTTGATAATCTTTTTAACATCTTTCAAGCATTTAGAAACATATTTAACCCTCTTGCTGCCAAAAGGACATATGTGTCCACTACCGGCTCGCTGCCAAAGGAACATATGTGTCCACTATCGGTTGGCTGCCACACGGACATATGTGTCCATCGGACCAAAATATTACATGCAACTAAATCATTCCTGATAATTAAACACACTGGTTCAAAATATATAAGAGCGGCATTTTATGACAGAAAAATATCTCACAAACAATATGGAATCGAATATAAAAGTTGTTTTCAATGTATTGTAACCGTAGCATAGTCAAAAATAAAAAAAGACGTCATATTTCATCAAAGATTCTGGCGTTTCGCTATTGTAACGTCACAACATTGTGGCGTTGGCGACGTCATTCAAAATTTTAATATGGCAGCAAGAGGGTTAACCCACCACCAAGGAAATAATAATTGAATAGAGTTCCTGCTCCCTTTGTTATATTTTCCTGGAAAAGCCCTTAAAGCTTGGAAGCGACGAACTATGATGTTTATACTAGAAATTTATATAGAAAAAATCTTTAAAGCACCAGCTTTTGATAATATCATATTTGAATCATCAATCTGTTTGTCATGTTACTCATTTCACCACATGCTTTGTGCAAATATACTGCTTGAAAGCATGGTGTTTGTTTGTTGCTCATGGCTCTGAAAGAGAGAATATTTGCATGTGATATTGTAAAAATTTGTCTCATACTGCCATTATATCAAATTATTTACTATCATGTCTTGTTTTGTTTTGCATGCACTAACATATTGTATAGCTATTTCTAGCATTGAAAAAAAAAATACAAAATACAAAATGGGCAAATGAAATGGGAAGTTGTAGGAAAAGCTGTGTTGTTATCTAACAAAAAAGAAATATGCTTTTATAATGGGTTGTTAAATATATTTTTAAGCATTTGGGAATAGGGTAAAGTCGAGATATTGAAATATAAGCTTTTAATTCAATAGATACTTTCTTTGCATTTCCTCCTGCTAAAAGTTCATGATGAAAATATAAATATTAAGAATTATACCAGTCAATTAATGAACATTATTTCAATATCAATGAGGCCAACAAAAAAAATAAATGTCTGTTTCCTGCTTCCCTACCTACCCTATTTTTTTTACCCTACCTAAAGTTTTTATTGGCATTTTTGGACAAGCACCGTTAGAATTGGGATTGCTTCCCCATTGACTTAATGTAAAATAATTTTGTAAAAAAAAAAAGAAATTCCTATCTACCTTCCCTTATTTTCAAGAGTAGGAAGCAGGAAACAAACATATATTTTGTTTTGGCCTGATAGAAATAGCTATGCATGTTTTTCTTTATAATCCTCGTTCTCGTTTTTCTAACACACTGGGTTGTTACAGGGAAAACTAATACGACACCCTACCCCTTATCCTAAAGAGATGCGGGAGAAGATGAGACACAATCAAAACATGGCAATGAGAAAGAGAATGAACGGAGGTGCTGTGACTTGGAGCGATGGAGGAGCAGAAAATAAAGGCTTCTCTGATGGCGAGGTAACAAAACTAGGAATGGAAAATGTAGGGAAAAAAGATTAATTAAATTATTAAACCCTACCACGCATCAAGGGATTTGAATGATATTTTGCACAGCTGTTGAGTACAATAAAATACAGGTCAAGTTCAATTTTCAGATTGATCCAAATAACATTATTGAAGATTTGCCACTTTTTAAATTTTCCAAATTTGAAAATGATGAAATTTTGTAGCCCAAGAAAGATAACTCATTTCTTTTCTGTCTATATAGATGTAAAGTACTAGTGTATACAGCATAACTATTGAAGAATATCGTGGCTGGGTATCGTTTAAATTGGGTATTATGTTTTACCCTCAGTTTTTTGTCCCCCCCCCCCCCCGAAGTTTGCACAGCTGTTTAGTACAATAAAATACAGGTCAAGTTTGATTTCCAGCATGATCCAAAAAATAGTTTTTGAGATATGCCACTTTGAAAAATCAAATTTCATGAAATTTTGAGTTTCCGACCAATAACTTGAAAACGCGTCATGGGATTCAAATGATATTTTGTACAGCTATTGAGTACAATAAAATACAGGTCAAGTTTAATTTTCAGCATGATCCGAAAAACAGTTTTCAAGATAGGCCACTTTGAAATCAAATTTTATGAACTTTTGATATTATAACGTGGCGGGGTATTATTTAATGTCCCATTACATGCCCTATTTATGGTTTGGTAGTGATTTTCCTTTTATACAAATTAAAGAATAAATGTTAAGTTGAAATGCTGTGGTTTGTTTTCTACATTCAAATTTTGTTACCACTCATTCAATTAAGTAACCTTTTTGTTGCCATTTAAGGAATTATCTCTCAAGGTCTTTTAGTGTAATATGATAATAAAATTTATGCAAATTTGATAAAAAGTATTTAAATTTTAAATGGCTATTTATTGTTTATGTGTGTCTGTAAAACTTTTATATTTATAAATATTCTTTATGGTGATTGGTGTATGTTTTAAGCATGGTATTAGGTTAACTGCATGATAATAATTTCACATGCATATATTAATTATATGTCATATTACAAAATGTACTTTCATAGTTGCTTAAAATTATTCAAAGGCAGCTTTCTTGCTACACATATTATTGATATTTCATTCATTAAAGTACAATGTATAGAGAAAAGAGTGAAGTAACAATACAAAATTTGCACTTATAGATTGAAATTAGAGCATAATAACCTCTTGTCTATAACTGTTTTCTTTGTAAACATTTGATGGTCCCCTAGGTGTATTGAATAAGCTTACTGTCTATCCAAATTGTATTCCTTGGCATAAAGTTTGTGCACCTTGAAAGAATGTCGTGAACCTTTCACACAATTTTGCTTTTAGAATAGTAAAGAAAGACACAAATTGATTTTCACATGAAAAGGTCAAAGGTCAAGCTAGGGGTAATTCAAGCACCTCTGCTAGTGTTTTGTAATTGTTATGGTTTTAAATTTGAAAGGTTGCTCCTTTGAATGAAGATCCTACATACTTTAGAAAGCCATCCATTTAGATATACAAAATGTATGTTTGAATAGAACTCAAAGACTGGTGTTAAAGAATTTATACTGTGGATAATACATGTCAAGAAATTTTGATGCTGTATATCAATCACTGAAAGTATGGATATCTGATAACCTGACAAAACCTAATTTATCCCTTTTACAAACATGCAAAAATGTGTGTATTTTCCAACAGAAAAATTCCCACGGAACTGTTACATATAGAATATTATGTACTTTCCTTTTTGATACTATCTATATCTAGGTGAGTATCAGAAGAGTCCGGTAGGACAAGTCTGATACGAGACTACATGTAGATGTAGATAGTATCAAAAAGGAAAGTATATAGTATTCTTTTTATCGGTAATGACGTTACAGTTATCAAGTGCATCCCGATAAATAAGTTTTCTCTCCTCTTTCAGGTGTCCCCTACAAGAGTAGATGATGTTCACATTAGAGAAGCCAGGATATCCAAGCCATCATCACCATCACTGCATGAGACTCATAGGCTGTATCGATGTGATAAGGTTAGATACAAAAGAATGCTATACACTGTGGATTCATTTATTTATGTGGGAATCAATATTTGGTTTCCTCCAAAAAGATTTTTTTTTTATTTTGAAGTTGATGGTTTGCACAAGGTAAATTGCTCAAATCAGTCAATATCTACTCTAGTAAACACTTTCAATTGTTGGATTCTTATTTTCATGATTGACTGTCATTGAGGAATACAATGAAAATTGGTACCCACAAAAAGTGTTTTGTGTTGACTTTTTCTTTATGGTGTTGTTATTGTATCTGTTAACTGATTTTGTCTTTGCCCTTTCAGACTTTGACATAGGAATGCCCATTAGTTCCTTTCTGCTTCTCTCATAGACACAATTTCTAGTTTTCATAACTTGATGATGGAGATATCTATTCACATCTATCTTTTAAGTGGTTCTATCATTAACAGTTTGAAATACATGTTTATATAAAGAGAAGTAATTTTTCAAATATTTAGAATTAACAATCCAGGCATTTAAATTTAGATTTGAGAGCAAAAGGTCCAGGATTTTTTCAAGCTCTAGGTGCAAAGTCCACCTGAATGTTATTACGAAGTCCTCAGTAGGAGTTACTTTAAATACATGCAGGTCAAAAACTTTTGTGAATAAAATTTAAAAGGTCCTGAATCAAAAATTGAAGGTCCCGGACCTCGGACCAGTGCTAATTTGAACCCATGACATCATGCATATATATTTTGTAATTGAACTTGTCATGCTTGTTGCAGGAGAAACTTGCTAAAGACAAAGCCAGGATGCACCATCACAGACAGAACTCAGCTGAGGAAAACATGGTTTTAGATTTATCACAAGTCAGGTTGTCAAAAGAGAGAGCTAAAAGACAGAGTGGGGAATTCTCCCAAGATATGAAACCTCCTGTCACTCCCAGGAAAGGTATGTTTATTCAGTGTGATGGTAACTTTAGAGTGAGTTGTTGTAAGAAATAAACACACAAAAAAAAAAGATATATCCAATGTGAAGCTCAATGGTTGGACATTAACTCTCAAAACAATGTCACAAGTATGTGAATATTCCTTATTACCCTGCATAAAAAGTTTCGGGGTTAATAAAATCACCTTGACTTTATGTCTGTCTTTCATCTGTAAAATTTCTATCAATTGTAAATTGGCAAAATTGTATACTGTGGATTTGACAATGTATATATTTTCCTGGCTACCAATTTACGTGCATTGCTAAAAAGAGGCCAGTTGGTGGGTTTTAAAATTTGCAATATGCAATGCAATGCTTGAATTTTCTTCATAGCAAACAAAATTTTGGGGGTCAGCCTCACCCACCAAAACTACAAAAATTTATACCTTAAGAAAATATGAAACCACAGTATTGAAAATTTAAGCTTTAAGCAGTGATATTTTGTAATGTTAATTGGCTGTTCATTTGACATTTCAGTGCTTAATACTTATTATCATCTATTCACCACCTATTAAAAAAGGATACTTGAATTATAAATGCTTTGTATGTTTTTAGGTTAGGACATATGTGTACATTATTATACCCCACGCAACGAAGTTGCGAAGGGTATAATGTTTTTGACTGGTCCGTCCGTCTGTCCGTCTGTGATCAAAGTTTGTAATCGCAACTCCTCTTAAACGACTGAACAGAATTTAACGAAACTTGGTATGCAAGAAGTACACCATATGTAGTTGTGCATGTTACAAGGAATTTTTGATCAGCAAATTTTTGTTGGAGTTATGACCCTTTGGACTTAGAAATTTGCAGAAAATCATAATTACAGTTTGTGATCGAAACTCCTCTTAAACTACTGAACAGAATTTAACGGAACTTGGTATGCAAGAAGTACACCATATATAGTTGTGCATGTTACCAGGAATTTTATATCCCCAAATTTTTGTGGGAGTTATGGCCCTTTGGACTTAGAAATTTGACATAACTTTGTTATGATACATGTATTCAAATACTTGCACATTCACTTTTACAATCATTCAATAGTATTGATTCCTGTAGCTCGATACTAATTCCTCAAGGATAACATTGATAGTCAAATAGCGGAATGCGTGGGGTATGTGAACGTGCTCACTAAGGTTCTTTCATTTTGATTAACATTATCTGAAGTGATGATTTTCTGTTTGTTTCAGGGAGAGACAAGGATAAGAAGATAAATGGCTCAGATGAGGATGATGGAGGATTTTCGCAACATGAACGTCGTAATTCATATGGATCAAATCCAAACATTTCCCAACACCAGGAGGCAAGGGGAGGCAAACCCTACCCACAATCCCCTGGTTTTGCATACGCTTCACCACATGAACTGGCAAAATCATTTTCTCAATATGGTTATGCTCCAATGAGCACACCACAGCCTCATCATCGCAGACATCGAAGTAATCGTGATTATGATTCTGATACGGGTTACCGAAGTGAGACTGAAGTTACCAAATATAGAAGGCAGCAAATGTTAGCTCAGTATGGTGGTGAAGCTAGTATCACAATAACTCCAAGGAAACCTAGGGGTAAGGATGGATACAATAGCGATGTAGAGGGGTACTCTCTAAGAAATCAACAAAGTGCAGGGTATAGCATTCAACAACAACCTCTACAGAATCAGTCTAAGTCTAACAGTCTTCCATACAACTTGAACAATAATCAGCAGAACATGAATCGAAATTCTCAAGGAGAAAACATGAATAGGTCTCAGCATGTTGATAGTGTTAATCCCTATGCTGAGAGTGCAAATCGGACTCCACAAAAAAGTAGTGCTAATCCTTTTGCTGAAAGTGCAAGTAGGACTCCACAAAGTAGTGGTGTTAACCCTTACGCTGAAATTACAAATCGGACTCCACAAAATAGTGGTGTTAATCATGACATGAACAAAAGTCGGACTCCACAATTATCTCATAATAGGAGAGTTGTAGTGAGGAATGATGAATTGTATTCTCAACAACTACAGCACAATAAATCTTTGGAAAATAAATCTTTGGCATATCAGCCGCCTTCACCTAGTCAATTCCATCATGGGAAAATAATGGACCAAAGTACTCCCGTTTCTTCCGATCCTCCATCTGGATTTAATTTTAACACTTCAAGGTCAAGGTCAAATAGTGCTAGTGGTAGTAATGATGATAATGAATTCAGAACTTCTGATTGGCGGAAAGATATGTATAGTGATAAACTTCCACAAGGTCATAGCAGGGTTAGTATGCATGGACCAATCAGAAAGCATTATGGTTGAAGAATGTATTGGATAGAAGATAATGAAATGTGGAATAATTTTATGTGACACAACCACATTTTAAATATTCACAATGAAAAACTACCACCATTTTGATAAATATGCCCCTAACATGTATTCAGATTAAAGTTTTGCTGTAACTGGTGTTTCTTTATAAAAGAGATTCAAGGTTCTTCAATATAAAGAAAATGAAACATAGAAAAGGGTCAGCATTTCAGTTATCATTCTAAAAGCAGCATATAACTTTACCAAAATAAAAGCATTTACTTCCAACTTGCTGAGTTGCAATGCAAAAACAAAATAATAAAATCTCAGATTTTTCTTAGGTACACATAAATATAGCTGTTGACAAAAGTGCAAAAGTTTAAATGCTTTTAAGTCTTACTCATAATTCTTTACCTTTTTACAGGTACAGCAAAATAGTTCACCAACTGACAGACCTCCACCTTACAAGCCTGCCCCACCATATTTACAAGGGCAAGTGGTACCACGGAAACTCCCTACTACTCCAAATAGGACTTCACCTTATGGTGTTTTCAATTATGACAAACGGACTAGCAATTCTCCTATTATGTATCAAAGGATAAATGAAAATCCATATTCCGAAAACTGTGATAAAAATAGTGACCCACGGACGCAAAGAAATCAATATCAATCAAATTACGGACAGAGTGATTATTCCTACGGTGAAAATATATACAGTGCCGACCAATTTATCAATAATGCAAGAGCACCAGAAATGTCCAAACGAAGTACCACTCCATTGTCTCAGACTAACCTTGAAAGGTCAAGGACACCAGGGTCAATCGCTGGTGAGGAGAGACGAAACTCTAGAGACTCACCTCGTGAATCTGGCTACGGTAGCCGTGAACAAAGTAGTCATCGAAACTCTCCCAATGATAGCAATCATTCCCATAAACAATTTTACGATTCTTATAGTGCTGGAAAGTCGTATGAACCGGGTGATAGTCATAATCCTGTGATGGCCTCGTATGAAGACGCCGAGTTATACCCAGATGACCCTCTGTCTCAGGTTTCCCAAGTCTCTAGTTCTACAGATAGCGGTTATCATCAGTTACAAACCACAGCATTTGATCAAACAGATTCTCCTTCCAAATACTCAGTCTCAGGTAAGGTAGATTCTAAAAATGAAAAAATGGAAAAAAAATTACATTTTGACTACAATTAAAACCAAAAATTTTAATATTTTCAACACTCCTGCATAAACCTGTGTTACATGTGCATTCTGCAGTTACTTGTTTATCTAAGTTGATTTGAACTTTTTATTTCTTTTATTATGCCAAGAGGCTATAATACCTCTCCTTGTTTCATTTACTTTATTTTCTTATTTATGCAGCATGTTGATAGTTCATTTCCTACCACATACATTTTTAAAAATTATATGATTTAATCATTTGCTAATCTCATTTTCTTCAGGTGCATTTCGACCAGTTGAGTCCCTCTTATCAAATGCATCTTGTTCTAAAATAAAGCATCCTTTTCCTATAAAGCCTGTCTTTTTCTAAGCAATAATTTCAAAATGGTATTATAATTAAAAAAATACAAGTATGCTGCACAACTTTTTGTTACATTTGATAGTTGCATGGTCCTTTATTTAAAAATACTGTAAAAGTTTTATTATTCTTGGGTTATCAAATTTTATGGTTTTCATGCATGGGTCAGGCAAACCTTGAAATTTGATTTTCAAATGAATAAAAAATATTACATTGCTTTCAAAGAATTTAAATTGTTAAAACAACAAATTCAAGACTCGATGAATATTTATTTTATATACAATCGACAAAAATTGATGGCCACAAATTTTAAGTATTTTAACAGTCAAGAAAAGGAAAGTTGAGACATATAATTTAAGAGACTTATTTTCATTTAATTATTGTAAAATAAATGTAATGCTTAAACAGTCATGCATGTATTCTCTTCAGACTTACAGATAAATGGACCAAACATTACAATGTGGTTATGATGTTATCTGCATGTTTCATTGCATGTGAGCATGATTTTATTGAAGCTGCAAAGGCTTAGCATGAGGGCTGATCTACTATTGACAAAGTCTTCCAAAAATAAGAACACAACCTTTATCAATATATTTCATCAAAATTGCAGCAATACATTTACAGAAAAATTTTGAATACATTTCCTTATTTTAAAAATAAAAATTCTCATACTTGTTTGGTACTAACAATCTGTCTTTTTGGAAGATTTTGTCAATTTTTAATTTGGTAGTTGGTTATTTTAGCACACAAACACTATACTGTTCAACTTTGACAATATATCACATGTCAGCTATTATATCCACACAGGTTATGGCATGCCACCCCCATCTAGAGCACCACCAGAGCCATCCTCATACAACTCTTCTTATTCTTCCTCAAACACAAAAGAGTTTCCGTCAAGGGAGGCTACACCAGATCATTCATCTACGTCTTCATCTTCAGTACCGGCATACTCAGCGATTCAGAAAAAATATGATAAGGTAACTATTGAACACATAGGGCATATTTATTTTCTTCTCTAGGTTTTTTGTGGTGTGGTTTTTAGCAAAGTAAGAACTAAAGTGGTTTTGTAGTGGAAGCAACATATAGGGGTCACTTTGGCTTGCACTATCTGTTAATATCCTGCAAACAGATGTTTTCCAGGTTGTAATCTATGATATATTGCAGGGAGCTTCATCTTGAACATTTGATGCTTTATACTTTATAACACAGATGACATTCATCTGGATTGTAATGTTTGTTTATAGATTAATCTGCCAGTATGAGTTATAGATTGAAATGCTTTTTATTAGCAAATATTTATTTCATATATATAGGAGCTTTTTGTAGTAGCATGGCTAAATATTTCCATTTATGAATTTACAAAATAAAAAAGCATTTTTATGCAGATAGAACAATGGTAGCCTTATGTATAGTTTTGTATTTTAACATACAAATTTAATGGTTAAGAAATGATTGTATTGCAGTAGAACCTTATGTTTTGGTGTGATTTTGTTATGCATTTGTTTTAAAAGTGTGATAATCATGTATCATTCTATTTTCATAATCATATTTCACTAACCAGTAACATTGTGTGAATCTCATATTTCTGCATTCAAACCCCTGGATTTTCTGAACCAAAAAAGGTCTTTCATTTTTGGCTGGATTTCAGCAAGTGAAAATTTGGGTTATAAAATGATAAATGAAAGTGATTGTTGGTTGATGTATGGGTCTGGAAAATATTTTTTCATTACAGTTACTCAGCAATTATGTATCACAGCCTCTTGATATTTGATATGTAGCATCAGCATAGGATATCCCTGTTAATAGGACTTGATTTCAAGTCTGTCGCTACTGTACTTTCTGTTTAAGACTCAACTTATGACTTTGACAGATGTTACAAGGAAAGTACCCCAATTTTTCCCGATAGTAATTTAGTTTTCCTGTCAATCAAAGAAAATTAAGAAAAAATGACGATATTTTTTCCAGTTCCATGTTTCAATTACCAAGAACCCAGGGTTAGGGTTTAGTATCGCTGGCGGAATCGGTTCCCATGGTAACCCATACAGACCCGATGATAAAGTGAGTGTGTCCTAACTTCATTTTGTACAAAAATAACTTAAATTAACTCCTTAACAATCATTGGTGTTGGTAAAACCTTATCCTTTCTTTCATGCTGTCATAATATTTCAATGTTGAACTTTTTATCAACCTTCCTATAATGTCCGCAGTGTTTTTTTTATACACTTTGCTTTTGCATGGTTTCTGAAATTCAGAACTATGTCATTTGCTTTTGCATGGTTTCTGAATTTCAAAACTATTCAGTTGCTTTACATGGTTTCTAAAATTTAGGACTTCATGGTTTCTAAAATTTTTAACTATGACATATTATTGCATGGATTCAAAAGTACACTTTTAAAGTCCAGTTGGAACATATCACGAAGAGGGATGTTCTTTGAAAAGCATTTTATGATTTCTTGTTGATTAGAGAGACTCTTTTGTATGCCCCATCTACGAAAGGGGTCATTTACTGGAAGTGTTCAGGTCCATTCCTCTGTCCCAAGTCTTGCAAGATTGGGCATTATCTTTTGGACATATTCTTGTTTAAGTATAAATAGGGTCAAGAGATCAGAATTTGCTTATTAGTTAGCTTTAAGAATTATTTTTACCAGCTTTTCTATTTTTATTTATATCTGTATAATTTGTCGTATTGCTTTATTATACCCTAGCTCATACAGGAAAAATGAAACCATAAAAATGTCTGTAAACATTAATATTGTTCAATGTTGCCTATGTTAAATGTATGTATGTACGTATATCGCTTATCTTTATGCTATATCCTTAAATATGAGAGTATCTGGAACCCTTAAAGTAGTTATTAGTCACCAGTTTGCTTCTGGTTGACAAATAATGTTTCAGTAGTTTGGTAGGATATTTTAGAAAGTTGTGTAAGAGACATTATCTAACTCTTATTTCACCCTGACTTCATTCTCACTTCATAATTTTACAATCTGTTTCATAATTTGTACATTGTATAACCGTGTGTCTGTTTGTATTTCAGGGTATATTTATAACGAAGGTTTCGTCTGACGGCCCTGCAGCTATGTCTCTACGGCCAGGGGATAAAGTGCTTGAGGTAAAGATCAAACGTAAACTTTAGTTTCTTGATAATTATTTTGTGAGGTACCAATTTTCGTGGTTTTTGTAGGTGTCATTCAACCATGAATATAAGAAACTAACGAAGTGTTCATTTTACATTATAACTTTGAGCAACATCTGCAAACCACAAAATTTTTTTGAGAAATAATGAAAATTTAAAAAATCCACCTGGAGCAGATACACTCTGGATTTGATGTTAGCGGGGAAGCACTAAAGAAAATTCTATGGGTATTTTTCCATTAAAAAAAAAGATTATACACAGTCATGACAGTATATAACAATTTTTTTTTTTATTTTAAGAGGGGGCACGTGTTGGGTTGCCCCTGTCTGAATTTGCGCCTGTCCACAGTAAAATATAATAAGTAATATGGAATCTTTATATGTAATCAAGACTAAAATTGACTGGCCCACGAAAACCATGAAATCGATCTCCTTTCAAAAATAAAACTTATAGAGGTATTAACTATGAACTGATTGCATGGTTAGATTTTAGAATAGCCGTAGATTAACTTAGTAGAAGATTTTTTTTTTTTTGGATAACATACGTTTTGCATCTATCTATCACTGACAAAAATGATGCTAGCCTATGAATTGTTGTCAGTCATCATTTAAAAACAAATGAATATACACACATGTAATAATTTTTCAGTCAGGACATGAAAACACACAATTTGATACCCACTTCTTTTACCCTATTACTGAGGATGAGCGTAAGACATTGAAACCCGCTCCTTTATAACCCACTGTGTCATCATCGTAATCTATCCAACTAAAACCTTTCATTTTTGCATATTAATAAATTTATATGAAAAGGTAAAAAGAATAGATTAATTTGATTTTTTTTTTCTCAAAAGTTACCATGGCTGCCAACTGTCCCAATTTTAAGCTCACCTGGACCGAAGGTCCATGTGAGCTATTACCATCACTTGGCGTCCGTCGTCGTTGTCTGTCGTCGTCGTCGTCTGTTAACAATTTTTAGCTCACCTGGCCAAAGGCCATGTGAGCTATTGCCATCACTTGGCGTCCGTCGTCCTCGTCGTCGTCCGTCGTCGTCGTCCGTCGTCGTCCTCGTTAACTTTTCTTCAAACTTCTTCTCCTCTGAAACGGCTGCACAGATTCAAACCAAATTTGGTCTGGTGGTACTTTAGGGTATCCCCCACAAAACTGATGTGGGGATTTTTGATTCGTCGAAAAACATGGCCGCTGTTGCTAAAAATAGACCAGGGGGGTCAGACTACTGTTTTTGGCTTGTAAATCAAAAAGTATAAGAGATAGATAAAATCTGATGCCACGCTACTGCTTCAGCATCAAAAGCTCTACAAAAGTCTCCATTGAGTCGAAGTTGTCAGATGACCCCTTATGGGAGTTACGGCCCCTTAAAGGTGAAAAATAGCATTTTTTCATGTTTTTGGCCTATGAAATGAAAACTATCGCAGATAGAGAGAAGCTGTTGCTTGCTTAAATGTTCAGCTCATTTAGCTCTACAAAAGTCTCCATAAGGTCACAGTTGTCAGATGACCCCTTATAGGGGTTATGGCCCCTTAAAGACAAAAAATAGAGTTTTTGGCCTATAGAATGAAAACTATTGAAGATAGAGAAAAGCTGTTGCTTGCTTAAATGTTCAGCTCGTTTAGCTCTACACAAGCCTCCATAGGGTCGAAGTTGTCAGATGACCCCTTATAGGGGTTACGGCCCCTTAAAGGCAAAAAATAGTGTTTTTGGCCTATAGAATGAAAACTATTGCAGATAGAGCAAAGCTGTTGCTTGCTTAAATGTTCAGCTCATTTAGCTCTACAAAAGTCTCCATAGGGTCAAAGTTGTCAGATGACCCCTTATAGGGGTTATGGCCCCTTAAAGGCAAAAAATAGTGTTTTTGGCCTATGGAATGAAAACTATTGCAGATAGAGAAAAGTTGTTGCTTGCTTAAATGTTCAGCTCATTTAGCTCTACAAAAGTTTCCATAGGGTCAAAGTTGCCAGATGACCCCTTATAGTGGTTATGGCCCCTTAAAGGCAAAAAATAGTGTTTTTGGCCTAAAGAAAGAAAACTTTTGCAGATAGAGAAAAGATGTTGCTTGCTTAAATGTTTAGCTTAATTAGCTCTACGAAAGTCTTTTTAGGGTCGAAGTTGTCAGATGACCCCTTTAAGGCGTTATGGCCCTTTAAAGGTGAAAAATAGTGTTTTTTTGCTTTGGAATGAAAACTATTGCAGATAGAGAAAAGCTTTTTATTGCTTAAACATTCAGCTCATTTAGCTATACAAAAGTCTTCAAAGGGTTGACATTAAGACCAGGTGAGCGATTCAGGCTCCTGGGAGCCTCTTGTTCAAAAATCTTCTCCTCTGAAACTTCAGAACAGAATTTAATGAAACTTGGTATGAATGATCCTTAGGGTGTCCTGCACCAAACTTGTGTTTCAATTTTTGATCCGTCCAAAAATATGGCCACCGTTACTAAAAATAGACCAGGGGGGTCAGACTATTGTTTTTGGCTTGTAAATCAAAAAGTATAAGAGATAGATGAAATCTGATGCCAGCCTACTGCTTCAGCATCAAAAGTTCTACAAAAGTCTCCATTTGGTCCAAGTTGTCAGATGATCCCTTTTAGGGGTTACAGCCCCTTAAAGGTGAAAAATAGTGTTTTTGGCCTAAAGAATGAAAACTATTGCAGATAGAGAAAAGCTGTTGCTTGCTTAAATGTTCAGCTCATTTAGCTCTACAAAAGTCTCTATAGGGTCGAAGTTTTCAGATGACCCCTTATAGGGGTTACAGCCCCTTAAAGGTGAAAAATAGTGTTTTTGGCCTAAAGAATGAAAACTATTGCAGATAGAGAAAAGCTGTTGCTTGCTAAAATGTTCAGCTCATTTAGCTCTACAAAAGTCTCCATGGGGTCGAAGTTGTCAGATGACCCTTTATAGGGGTTAAAGCCCCTTAAAGGCGAAAAATAGTGTTTATGGCCTAAAGAATGAAAACTATTGCAAATAGAGAAAAGCTGTTGCTTGCTTAAATGTTCAGCTCATTTAGCTCTACATAAGTCTCCATAGGGTTGAAGTTGTCTGATAACCCTTTATAGGGGAAACAGCCCCTTAAAAGTTGAATAATAGTGTTTTTTGATTATTTAGAATGAAAACTATTGCAGATAGAGAAAAACTTTTTCATGCTTAAACATTCAGCTCATTTAGCTATACAAAAGTTCATAGGGTTGACATCAAGGCCAGGTGAGCAATTCAGGCTCCTGGGAGCCTCTTGTTCTTGATTTTCCCGATTTTCAGGTCTTAATATTTTATTATGAATATAACGTACATGAAACATCACAAAAATAATCAAAAACCTAGCTGATTTCAAAATATCAAAAGTTGGCAGCCCTGAGTTACCTTTGGTCATTATAGAGTTCTTCAGAGTATAATTGAATTATGATTTGAGTTTGCAGTGAAGTTTGTTGTATCTGTGTGTGTTCTATCATAATCATGTGATTTAATTCACATACTGTTAGTGTTCTTTATTATAGGGTTACATTTGTAATTTCCCCTTTCATAGTTTAATTTTTAAGCTTTCAATTTATTCTTTCAAAACACAGCTTGTCAATTAACTTTTTATGGCCCGACCACGTATGTGGATCGGACATATAGTTTTACCCTTGTCCGTCCGTCCGTAACACTTTGGTTAAGTTCTTGGTTAAGGTCCATTACTCGGATACTAGATGTTTGGGGTCAATGATATTTCACCACCAGATGGGTCTTGGGTAGGGCTACACCAACCACTTGAAATTAGGTCACTGTGACCTATATTTTATGCATGAACGACTTCGGTTAAGTTCATGGTTAAGGTTCATAACTTGGATACTAGATGTTGGGGGTCAATGATATTTCACTACTAGATGTGTCTTAGGTAAGGTGACCACCCACTAGAAATTAGGTCACTGTGACCTATATTTTACGCATGAATGACTTTGGTTAAGTTCTTGGTTAAGGTCCATATCTCAGATACTACATGTTGATGGTCAATGGTATTTCACCACTAGATGTGTCTTGGGTAACATGACACCATCCAATAAAAATTAGGTCACTGTGATCTATATTTTATGCATGAACGACTTCGGTTAAGTTCTTGATTAAGGTCCATAACTTGGATACTAGGTGTTGGGGGTCAATGATATTTCACCACTAGATGTGTCGTGGGCAAGGTGACATCATCCACTAGAAATGAGGTCACTGTTACCTATATTTTACGCATGAATGACTTTGGTTAAATTCTTGGTTAAGGTCCATATCTTGAATACATGTACTACATGTTAGGGGTCAATAATATTTCACTACTCGATGAGTCTTGGTAACATGGTCCACCCACCAGAAATAAGGTCACAGCGACCTCAGACCTATATTTTACACATGAACACTTTTGATTAATTTCTTGGTAAAGGTCCATATCCCAGGTAATACACATTGAGGGTCAATGTTATTTCAAGAACGGGAGGGCCATCCTGTGGCTCATAGACACATTATCTAGTTCATTTGATGGACAGTTTCAAATTCTGTCGCTATTAAACTCTAAAATTGACTTTTGATTATTTCTTTAACAAACTTTTATGATTGTGTTTGGTACATCTATAAATATACTCTCTTAAAACATCCAACACACATTTTTGCAACAGCGAAAGTGTTCTTAGTATATGGATGTGTATTGTACGTATTAATTTTATAATTTAGGGTCATTTCCAAATAGCCACAACTGTCCACTTGTCCCATGTTGAAAGCTACTAGCTGTTTCTCTTTATGAAATTGCTGCTTATTTATTTAAGTTAAGTGCCCAGCTACATGTACCAAATCTTGTTACCTTATTAGACATCTTTTTTTACTTACAGGTGAATGGGCAAGATTTTAGTACTGTCCAGCATGATGAGGCCGTCAGCTCTATGCAAAACTGTAAAACTGTGTCTTTGTATGTTGAAAGAGAATTTTTATGACCTTAATGATCATGGAAATGCAATGAAAAAAATGATATTGTGTTCAGGTTTTACTTTTGTCAAATGTGAAAATAATGTATTTATATCCATGTATTTTAAATGCATTTCAAAGTAATGTAAATTGTTAGTAATTCCAAGTTAAACTGGGCCTCGTAACTTGGATTATATTTATTTGTGTTGATTATGTTTTAAATTACTGCGCTTCTCAGCCAAAAAAGTTGTTTTCTGTAACTATTTATTACAGATATTTTAAAAAGTTGTATACTTTTTGCTTTAAAATCGTTAAGAAATGAATTCTTGTTTTAAAGAATGGTCATAAAGCAAATCAAATGTTTCACTACAAAATTTCAGTTATAATACTTAAGATGAATAAAAAACTACTTTTAGAAATATTTACTGTCAGTTACAAATTTTATTTTTATCTGCTAAATTGGTTCCTTTTGCTACATGCATGTCACATCCAATCTTCAAACTTTAAATGTCAAGACTAATGATATTTTGAGCTGGAATTTTTTTTTTTACTATTCATAGCATTGCCACTTTTATTTGGACTTCAAGCAAGTTAGCATTTATGTACACTGTATACTGTTGTTAAAATAATGAAATGGCAGCATTCGTTTTATAGCATTCTTCATCACATTTCATGTATTTCATTCTACTTTAAATGAATGGTCATATAGTTTTAGATATGTTAATAATATGTAAACTGTTGATTTACAGCTTTAAAGCAATAATACAATATCTTTTATCTTGTATTCTTGGAGGAATATATTTTTTACTTTGATAACTGCTTTTTAAAATAAATTATTTGAACAATTTTATGAAACATTTTTTTGTTAATTTTAAAATTGGTGAGAATTTTTTTGTAAAAACAACTTTTATTGTTATTGTCCTCTTTGTTTTCTGGGCAAAACTTGTTTGGTATTAAACAGATTTTTATACGACCGCAAAAAATTTGCGGACGTATTATGGTATGATGCTGTCGTCGTCGTCGTTGTCGTCGTCGTCGTTGTCGTCGTCGTCGATGTCTGTTAACTTTTTAGTGTTTCCACAATAACTTTAGTTCCAGTTATCCGATTGCTATGAAACTTTACAATGATGTTCCTTACCATAAAAGGATGCATGGGATTGATTTTGGGGGTCCCCCCATTTTTCGTTTAGAAATTAGGGGCCAAAAAAGGGCCAAAAATACTACTTTTTTGTTTGTTTCCACAATAACTTTAGTTCTAGTTATCCAATTGCTATGAAATTTGACATTGATGTTCCTTACCATACAAGGATGAATGGGATTGATTTTGGGGGTCCCCCCTTTTTTTGTTTTGAAATTAGGGGCCCAAAAGGGGGAAAAAATTCAAATATTTTACTTGTTTCCACCATAACTTTGGTCCTAGTTGGCCTATTGCTGTGAAATTTGTCAAGAATGTGTCTTACAATAAAATAATGAACCTGATGAATTTTTGTGCCCCCCTTTTTCTCCGTTGTGTAATTAGGGGCCAAAAGGGGCCAAAATAAAAACTTTTTTATTTGTGGTCCGATTTCGAAATTTTTTTTTACATGTTTGTTCTTGTCAAATAGCGGATACAAAATTAAGAATTAATTTTTGCGACCCCCCCTTTTTCCCCCTATTACGTAATTAGGGGCCAAATGGGGCCAAAATCGAAACTTTTTTATTTGTGGTCCGATTTTGAAATTTTTTTTTTGCAAGTTTATTTTTGTCAAGTAGCGAATCCAAATTTGAGAATTTATTTTTGCGACCCCCACCCCTTTTTCACCTGTTACATAATAAGGGGCCAAAAGGGGCCGAAATTGAAACTTTTTTATTTCTGGTCCGATTTTGAAATTTTTTTTTGCATGTTTGTTCTTGTCAAATAGCGGATACAAAATTAAGAATTAATTTTTGCGACCCCCCCCTTTTTCCCCTTATTACGTAAATAGGGGCCAAATGGGGCCGAAATTGAAACTTTTTTATTTCTGGTCCGATTTTGAAAATTTTTTTTGCATGTTTGTTCTTGTCAAATAGTGAATACAAAATTAAGAATTAATTTTTGCGACCCCCCCTTTTTCCCCCTATTACGTAATTAGGGGCCAAATGGGGCTTTTTTATTTGTGGTCCGATTTTGAAAATTTTTTTTGCAAATTTATTCTTGTCAGGTAGCGATTCTTTTAAGAATAAATTTTTGGGGCTGTAATCATAATTTAAAAAAAAATTCTGGTTCGATTTTTTATTTTTTCCCCAAACATTATTCTTTTAAAGAGTAGAATACAACATTCAAAATTTATATTTTTAGCCCCTGGGTTGAAAGTCCATCAGAGAAGCATGTGTCAAAAACCTTTGTCAGTCCACCATGGGCTGCATGTGTCCAGAACAATAGACTATCCATATTAGGCCTAAAACGTACAGGGTTCAACATGTTGCGGTCGTATCATGCTGCGCTCGGCGAAGCTTTTTATTTACCAGTGTTATGTTATTATGCACATTTTCAAAGGGGAATAATGTATGTTTATGTAAAGTATATAATGTTAGAATCTCTGCATATCCATCAGATAATGCCGTCCATTTATAATGATCTGTTGTTTATTGTTTTTTAACTATGCATAATATTGTAATTAAATTTTCTAATGTTTGTTGTTTTATAAGCTTTGATACTTTTCTTGTTTGTTCAACTTTTCTCTGATATGAATACAAAATAGTCATCTAATTCACAATTGTTTCCATTGGGAAAAAAATCCTTAAAAGTACCACACAAAAAAAATTCAAGCATGATTTTGTAAAGTCTTTTAGGAAGCAAACTTTAAATGATATTCAAAAATAAATGCATACATGTTTTGATCTTTTCCACATTTACAATAAATGTCATAAATCTTTTGTTATTTAACATTAAACAAATCTAGCTGTTACAGCTTCCGAAAATTTTTTTCTTGTTTTCTCAAACTTATCAAGGGTTGCCACTCGTCAATGACCTGAAAATTTTAATGTCTTTGAATTTCACGTTGGAGGCCATGTTATTATGTTTCTTTAAAATAAAATGGTTAATGTTAACAAAACTTAAAAGGCTTTCTACAATTTAATGGAATATTTTTTCTATATGTTTTGATACTTTGCTCTTTTGCATTTTTATAATACCTCTATTTTATATTAGGTTGTGCATTTAAAAAGTTTTAAATATTTACATTAAAAAGGTTTTTTTTCTGATTTATTTTTAATCTGTTCCTGTACTTTACTTGCATTTTTATTTTGTTTATTCATATTTAAAATATATAAATAACATCATTGCTTATTAATCTCCATTTACTTGTATATGCAAATACAAATGTTTAATTGGAAGATTTTTATTCGGTAATTAAAAAAAAATATATGCTGTGTTTGTTTATTAATATTTGTAAGACCATATTGCTTTTTGGTAAAGTTTTCTAATTAAAAAAAAACGTTGTTAAATCTGAAACAACATTTCATCTCTTCAATTCATTTCGTTCTACATGATCAGGGCTTAAATTGTGTTATAAAATCTCTTTTTAGTCAGGTACTATAATCTATATCCAGTGAAATATGTTTAAAAGTTATTTATTTTTGTATATAGTATTGTTGGTTATAATCCATAATCCATTCATTTGTAAATTAATTCAAAAATACACATCATGTTGAAATTGTTATATAATTTATAAAAAAGTAATAAATAAATGACAGATTGACAATGTTGAGTTTTTTTTGGTCAAGTCACATGAATAGAAAATAATGAGATGTGGAGTAAGTGTAAGCGACAGCTCACATAACAAGCGGTAATTTAGAAAAAAGAAACATATAAGAAAATTTCAAGCAGCCTTCAAGGCCAGTAGGTGCTGATCGCCTTTCTGCAATTGGCCCATTGTCTAGATCAAATGGATTTCTTTCAAATCTAGTCCTGAAATAGTCGCAGATAGACCACTTCTGAATCTGCAAGAGCAGAGAAGTATAGAATTTGGATTTCATTCAGTCTATCTATCCAGATTGGTTTCCAGAGTGTAACTTGAAAATATAGGTCTCAGCCAACTCCGCAGCATTCATTGTGCTAAGCATCACTAGGTACACCTACCATACCAATATCATTGATATGGCACTTGTCTGTAAGTGTGTATGGACCTCAACCATTTTTAGCTCACCTGACCCAAAGGGTCATGTGAGCTATTGTCATCACTTGGCGTCCGTCGTCCGTCGTCCGTAAACTTTTTAAAACGTTAACTCCTCTGACACCATAAGTCCAATTGCAACCAAACTTGGTATGGTTGTTCATTAGCATTAGGTGCTTAGAACTGATGTGGGGATTTTTGATTTGTCGTAAAACATGGTCGCCATGGCTAAAAATAGAACATAGGGGTAAAATGCATTTTTTGCAAATAACTCAAAAACGGCTACAGATATCAAAATTCTGGCAAAGGGGAAAAGTGATCAGCACCTCAAGATCTACCTACCCTGAAATTTTGAAGAAAATCCAACCACCCATGTAGGAGTTATTGCCCTTTTTGTGGATTTTTTGCAAATTTTGCACCTGTTAAGCTCAATATCTTGAAAACTATACTAGATATTTGAGAAATTTAAATTGCATATTGTTAAGCACATCAAAATCTTCAAAATACATGTATGTAATAGGGTCAACGTTGTAGGACCTTTCCTTTTAGGAGTTATTGCCCTTAGAGCGTCAAAATTTAGCATTTTAACAGCATTTCTTCATTACATTGAAAACGTTAACTTCTCTGACACTTTAAGACCAAATGGAACCAAACTTGGTATAGTTGTTTATTAGCATTAGGTGTATAGAACTGATGTGGGGATTTTTGTTTCTTTGTAAAACATGGCCGCCATGGCTAAAAATAGAACATAGGGGTAAATGGCAGTTTTTTGCAAATAACTCTAAAACGGTGACAGATTTTAAAATTCTTATTGGGAACAAAAGTGATCAGCACCTCAAGATCTACCAGCTCTGAAATTTTGAAGAAAATCCAACAACCCATGTAGGAGTTATTGCCCTGTTTGTGGATTTTTTTGCAAATTTTGCACCTGTTAAGCTCAATATCTTGAAAACTATACAAGATATTTGAGAAATTTAAATTGCATAATGTTAAGCGCATCAAGATCTACAAAATTTGTAACAGGGTCAACGTTGTAGGACCTTTGTTTTGAGGAGTTATGGCCCTTGGAACGTCAAAATTGAGCATTTTAACTGCATTTCCTTATATTGAAAATGTTAACTCCTCTGACACTTTAAGTCCAAATGGAACCAAACTTGGTATTATTGTTTATTATTATTAGGTGTATAGAACTGTTGTGGGGATTTTTGATTGGTTGTAAAACATGGCCGCTGTGGCTAAAAATAGAACATTAGGTTAAACTGCATTTTTTTGCAAATAACTCAAAAAGGGTGACAGATTTTTAGATTTTGATTGAGAACAAAAGTGATCAGCACCTTTAGATCCACCATATTGTCAGATGACCCCCTTATTTATCTTATGACCCTTTCAATGTTAAATAGATTTTGCCTTATAACCTTTACTTCAGGCACATATGTCAGGTGAGCGATTCAGGCTCCTGGGAGCCTCTTGTTCTGTAAGTGGGTGGGGACACAGATACTGACGCTGGGGGTATCACATAAACCCCCTTCACTTTCATGAGGTGAGCCAAAAAGTATGAGCGAACCAATATCTTTGTGGCTCGCAGGTTTGCTCATATTTATTTTTCACAAAAACTGCATAAATTATAGCTATTTTTAGAATATTTTGTCAATTTTGCTGGTTTTTGGATTTTGCATACTCACATAATTTAAGAATGAAGTTAAATTTCTAAAATGGAATGCCACGCCAATCAAATAGAACCTTTTAACTACTAAAACCTACAACCACAATGAAATATTCTGAAAAATGTAAAATATGCACAATTAAGAGGGGCCAATCTGATCTTTTTTTCATACCTTGTGCTTTACAAAAGAACCTTACATATGGTTTCCAAAGTTTGACCTGATCACCTTCGTAGAACATGGTGATATTTACACATATGAAAGCTTATGAGATACATGTATAACTTGGGTCAAAAGGGCAAGTCGCAAGTTTTGAAATGGATTTTGAAGCAAAATTTAAATGAATTGATGGAATTTGATGAAACTTGTACAAATAAAAGCTTATGATGTAAAAAGAGACAATTTATTTAGGGTCAAAAGGTCAAGGGTGGCTAAGTGACCTATGGCAAGATATAAATTACTAGTCAATTGCCTCCAGTTGTTTTAGTCACTGCAATTTACAGATTGCACACTTGTTCATAAGTTTGTCAGTTACATGTACCTGCCCAATGTCAGGAATTTTCTTTGATATTCCAATTTCCTTCACCATTAAAAACTGCTTATGACGTGAAGAAAATCCTGTTGTTTTGGGGTCAAAAGATCAAAGGTCAATATCACAAAGTTTTTAAACAAGAGGCTCCCAGGAGCCTGAATCACTCACCTGATCTCTTATGCTAAAGCCTCTTACCGAGTTGTAACATGGTCTATATGTACTTGGTAAGTAACATTAAATAAACTTGTTCAGACAGATAACACTCTAAAGTTCAAAAAAACAAAGTTACAAAGCTTGAAAAAAAAAAATCAAAAAATCAAGCAATTTTAATTAATTCAAAAACAGTTAAAGGGGACTAGTTCTTGAAAGATTGATCTGACAATTTTGTCCCTGGGATCATTCTTGTAGATCTCAATGACCTGAACAATTTTTCAATGCTTATTTTTCCTCTAGCGCTGCAGTTTTTAATGATTAAGTTCAAAAACTGTGAAAATTGTCAATTTTGACGATTAAGGGGAAATAACTCCTATTAGGAGTTTTCCCACAATTTCGACTCAATAAGGAGTTTAAAAAGGTTTGATGCTGAAGAAGACAGGTTGCTTAAGATTTTCTTTATCTTTTAAACTGTTTATGCTATAAGCCAAAAACTACGCTCTGACCCCATCGGCCCCCGTTGTACATGTATTATTAGCAACAGTGGCCATGTTGGTAGGTCAGCATGCATATATTTCACAATTGAAAGAAGACATCCTAGATATCAAGCATTCAAAGTTTAAAAGCAATCCCTAAATCAATTTTAGAGAAGAAGATTTTTAAAAATCAGTTAAAATAGCTAGAAAAAAAAAAAACAGTTAAAGGGGTATAACTCGTAAATAGTTGATGTGACAATTTTGACCATGATATTTTTTGTAGATCTCAATGAGCTGAGCAATTTTGCAATGCAAAAAAAAAACTGTGAAAATTGTCAATTTTGATGATTAAGGGGAAACAACTCCTATTAAAGTATGACATAGTTACTCACAAGGATCTTCCATGTCAAGTCCAGCACATGCTGTACACTATTATACTAATGGCAAAAAAGAAACTGTGCATCACTTTGAAAATCACAAAATCAACATTTTATTTGATATTTGATACATTTTATAAAAAAAGTCATGTTCCTGAAGATCTTGACAAAAATTTTCATTTGTAGGTGCCTAAGAGATGTATAGTTTGCAGTTTTATATCAGGTCATGTCAATCTGGAATTCACAAAACAGATGCAACAGATATTTGTGTTATTTTTGATAAAAATACATTTAAATTTTATTTTTGTTAAACACCAAACGTCCAATTTTATATAAAAATGAATTTTAAAGTTAAATTTTGATTTATTTACAACCATTTGTTAACTTTGATAAAAATAAATGTGATATTGATGTATTCCTCTTCAATTTACCCCAAGTCTCGCCTTGCGAGAAAAGGTGTGATTTTACGAGATTCAATTCCTTCTATATAATTCCTTGATTTAAGTTAAAAAATTTTTTTTTTTTTTTTTTAAATCTCAAAAACTGGAATTCATTTTTTTTATTTTACCAAAAAAATGATCTGCACAATCCACTTGATATTCAGTGAAATTTCAACTCGTTGAATGTATTTTTTACGATTTTCTGATTAGGAGAAATTTGGGTACAACTGATTTTTAATAGACATGATTGACACGTATAATGTGCATACCATGTGTCATTCACCTATGGTCATTATCATGAATATAAACAGGTGAACCAAAAAAAAAAAAACCCTCCTTAATGGAAGTATTGTAAAATGTCAGTCCTTTACCTGAAAATATCAGGCTCAATATTAAAGCAAGACTGATACCTTACAATATAACTAATGAACTTTCATACCTAGTTTCATTAACCTAGAGTTTATATTTCTTGAGAAACAATGGTACCCTTCAAAAAAAACTTTAACCTTTCTGTAAGTATAAGTATTGCAAAATACCAAAGTAACTCAACTAGAAATTCAAAGTCAGGATCAAATGATGAGATATAGAGGTGCCTAAAAATTGAACTTTGCTATCATATGCATTCTAATACATAAATTCAAATTGAAGAAAAGTTTGTTTTTGCCTACAAAAACGATGTCCCCCCCCCCCCCCGTTTCCCCAAAAAGTTCTAAGTTCAAAGGGCCATTACTCTCACAAAAATTTGAGGATCAAAATTTCCTGGTCATATTGCACAACTACATATGGTGTCCTTCCTTTTTACCATGTTTCATTGAATTTGGTTCAGTAGTTTCAGAGGAGTTGTTCTGACAAGATGATAAATGAGGATTTTCAGCAAATTCCAAAGTTCAAAGGGCCAAAACTCCCACAAAAATTTGAGGATCAAAATTTCCTGGTAAGATGCACAAATACATATGGTGTCCTTCATTTTTACCACGTTTCATTGAATTTGGTTCAGTAGTTTCAGAGGAGTTGCGCTGACAAGATGATAAATGAGGATTTTCAGCAAATTCCTAAGTTCAAAGGGCCATAACTCCCACAAAAATTTGAGGATCAAAATTTCCTGGTAAGATGCACAACTACATGTGGTGTACTTCCTATATATATACCAAGTTTCATTGAATTTGGTTCATTAGTTTCAGAGGACAAGATAAATGAGGATTTTCAGCAATTTTCAAAGTTCAAAGGGCCATAACTCCCACAAAACTTTGAGGATCAAAATTTCCTGGTAAGATGCACAAGTACAAATGAAGTACTTCCTATATAACAAGTTTCATTGAATTCGGTTCAGTAGTTTCAGAGGAGTTGCGCTGACAAACTTTGTGACGGACAGACGGACACAACAAAAACAATATGTCTCCCCACAAAAGTGGGAGGAGACATAATGATGGAGATGCATTTGTACTAGTATGGTACAAGAGCATATGCATACTAGGTGTCAACAACCTAGAACTTAAACTAGTTTAACCCTGCCACATATTATATGTGCCTGTCCTAAGCCAGGAATCTTTGACAAAGCTTTTGTTTGTACTTTTCATTTTGATGTTTTCTGTTCTTTGTTTTTAAAAGAAGGGGGTCAATCTTTGACTATTTCAGGACTGGATTTGAATTACAAATGTATATGCATTTTATTTAGACCGTGGGCCAATTGCAGAACTGCAAGCAGCGCCTACTGGCCTCTTTGAAGGCTGCTGGCGGTTGTCCATTGTGGTTTTTCTGAATTGCTGATTGATTGTGGGCTGTGTCGCATACACTTATTCAACATCTCATTATTTTCTATTATACAATGTACATTGAGAGATATGGAGGTGCACACAAAATTTAAACGCATATGTTTAACTCTGCCATCGCTGCCACTAACCATTTAATTTGTCTCAATAAAGCTTTTCAGGCAATATAAAAAAAAGAAGAAATTTTAAGTACACCAATTCTAAATTAACATACATTTATGCACATAACAGAAATTTTAATTCTTTTTTAATGTTAAGTCATTGTACATAATCAGTAGATACAAAATTTTAACATCACAAAAATAGTATTTATTAAAATAAATCATGCTTCTAGTTCCTGTTGTAGTTTAGCACTAACAATAGCTTTTCTCTTTTCTTTTTTGGCTTTTTTCTTTGCTAATACTTTTTCTTCCCTTTTCATTTTCATAAAGTTTTTGAAATCTACACTCTTCTTTTGGACAGGGTATCCATAATATTCTTCTGCTTCATCTAACATCATCAACATTTTAGCAGCTGATTCTTTTGCTTTTTCAAGTCTTTGTCCTTTTTTCTTCTCAAATTCTTCAAATAAGCCATCCATTTTGGCCATACTTTTCTCTACTCTTTCACGTCTGAAATAGATGATATTCAATTTGGTCATGAACTAAATATAACACTTTTTATCAATATGTTTTCACTGTGTATCATTTGTTACACATACAATTAAGTCCAACAGAATAACTCAACAGTCCACTCTGCTTCTCGACGGTTTAGTAAGATTTTTCTGGTTTTCTTAAGACCCTAATTTGTTACACATACATTGTATATATTTTTTTATGAATAAAAACACTTTTTTACAAAATATCAAATTATCTTTTAGAAATTATCAAATATTACACCTTCAGATATATATTTAAGCTTTACTTTATAAAAAATGGATACATATTACATGTATAACATGGTAGGCATATATCTTTTTCTGCAGGCGTTATATGTTATACTGAATATACATTGTAATTAATAAATGGCAGGTGTATTTAAGTATGACCGGAATCAGTGGCTTTTTCTTTCACAATTTTGATTTATGATCTCAAGCTTATAGCCCAGACTAATCCCTTTTGGGATCTTGTATTCAGAGATATTTTTGGTTGTGCCGCCCAAAAGCACAACCAAAAATATCTCTGAATACAAGATCCCAGAAGGATTGGTAATCGGAAAGAAAGTCACAGGAAAAAAGGTCACAGTTTTGATAGGAAAAAAAGTCACAGGAAAAAAAGTCACAAGAAAAAAAGTCACAGGAAATAAGTCACAATGTATTTTATAGTCCTTGTCGAACTAAGTGTTATCATTTTTTAATTTTAAACTATTCTTCTATATTTTCTTTTTTGTTGTTGTTATTTCATTTCTTTTTTATTGAAAAAATCTCGGAAAAAAGTGTTAGATATGAATAAAAACTCATTTGGTGTTATTGACCAGGTGTTATTGACCATAATGAAAATTAACAGTAATTTTACTTACAAATTACTTATTTTTATATAGTTATAGTAAAAACATTTTTATCTATGTAGTTTTGTATAGAGTCTTGCTTACTTTTGCTTTTTAAAAATGTCGAAAGATATTTATTTTTCGTTTAAAAGACAAACAACAATTCTAAATTGTTTGCTGGTGACTTTTGTATTCTTGTTATTTTCATTTTTCATGTTTTATTACATTTTTTCATTATTATCATATCTTTGACTAAATCATTAATAAATATTAGAAATAAACAGTATAAAAATACATAATTTTAATATATTTTTTTAATCATTCAAATATTATATGTATACATTGTGACTTTATTTCCTGTGACTTTTTTTCTTGTGACTTTTTTTCCTGTGACTTTTCTTCCGTGACTTTTTTTCCGTGACTTTTTTCCTGTGACTGTTTTTCCTACATTCGAAAGATTAAGCCCAGACAAGAAACACAGCAGAACAGATGTCAGAAAGTTTTACTTTTGTTACAAAAGTTTTGTAACCGTGTGGTGGACCAATGGAACAGCCTCAGTGAAGCGACAGTCCGAACAACTAGCCTATCCTCTTTCAATAGAACCCTGAAGATTAGAGGGGATCAACACTAGATCCTTTTCACCCACCAAATAAGTACATGAAGTATCCAAATAAGACATGTTCATTGTGTAGAGGTGAAAAGTAATATAAGCCTTACAATTCCTTGTTAAACTTTAGTTCATTTTGTTTTTCTGTTGTCTGATAGGTCATCATTTGCTGGAATGTTGGTTCTAGAAGTTGCTCGTCTACTTTTGTTGATTCCAATTGTTGTCTAGAAGGCCAGCACACTGAAGGGTCAATACTTGATGCTTCACCATATTTAGCATAAAGACGTCTCATAAATGATTTTCTTTCGTCATTGTTCTTAAATGTCATTCTTTCTAGATATTTTTGTTTCGGAGCCAAACCTTTTTCACGCCTAAAAAGCGTTGGTTTTAGATTTGAAAAATTTCTAAGACGCATAATTTCTTCTTCTGTGTAATATTCCTCTCCATCTGGGGTACTGTTTGTTTGATTATCTTCCGTTGTGGAAGAGCATAGCCTTACTTGATTCTTAAAAGTTTGTCTTTTACAGAAAAGAGATCTCAAACAGTTCTTTGGAAGAAATTTTGAACAAGTGACATTGACTATGGAGGCTGCCATTTTTGTTATGGGAGATAATCCATAATCAAGAAAGGTAAGTCAGATGAAAAACGCGGGAAACTTTTGATCAATTAAAAAAATAGCAATTTAATTATTTTAGTGTAAAGAGAACACCCTTTTTTTTTTAAAAAAAAGCCTTTAATGATAATGCAGCTTAAAACAAATTCAAAACATCTTGTCAATGCAAATTGATTAAGGGAGTGGCCATTTGATTTTTATTGAGGGGGTATGTTCCGCAGTTATGGTGAAATTAAAATATCTGACAACTTTGATCCTATGGAGACCTTTGTAAACTAAATAAGATGAACATTTAAGCAAGCAACAGCTTCTCTCTATCTGCTATAGTTTTCATTTCATAGGCCAAAAACATGAAAAAAACATTATTTTTGGGGCTGTAACCCCTATATAAGGGGTCATCTGACAACTTCAACCCTATGGAGACTTTTGTAGAGCTTGATGGGCTGAACATTTAAGCAAGCAACAACTTAACTCTATCCAAGATGTAATAGTTTTCATTCTATAAGCCCAAAACATGAAAAATGCTATTTTTCACCTTTAAGGGGCCGTAACTCCTATAAGGGGTCATCTGACAACTTCCGGACTCAATAGAGAATTTTGTAGAGCTTTTGATGCTGAAGCAGCAGCGTGGCATCAGATTTTATCAATCTCTTATACTTTTTTTATTAACAAGCCAAAAACAGTTGTCTGATCCCCCCCTGGTCTATTTTTAGTAACGGCGGCCATGTTGTTTGGACGGCGGTCACCTTTTGTGCAATCTTCGTAGAGGACTAGAGGACATCCCATAGATGAAGTGTGCAAAGTTTCAAAGCAATGCCTTCAAAGAAGGTTAACGACGACGGACGCCAAGTGATGGCAATAGCTCAAATGATTCTTCGGGTCAGGTGAGCTAAAAAGGGGGACCCCCAAAATCAATTCCATTTATCTTTTTATGGTGTGAAACATTATTGTAAAATTTCACATCATTTGGTAAACCAGAACAAAAGTTATTGTTGCAACAAACAAACAAGAAGCTCCTAGGAGCCTGAATCGCTTACCTGGCCTTCATGTCAACCCTATGAAGACTTTTGTATAGCTAAAGAGCTGAATGTTTAAGCAAGAAAAAGCTTTTCTCAATCTGCAATAGTTTTCATTCTAAATAAGCAAAAACACTATTATTCAACTTTAAAAGGGCTATTACCCCTATTAGGGGTTATCTGATAACTTCAACCCTATGGAGACTTTTGTAGAGCTAAATGAGCTCAACATTTAAGCAAGCAACAGCTTTTCTCTATCTGCAATAGTTTTCATTCTATAGGCCATAAACATGAAAAAATGCTATTTTTCACCTTTAAGGGGCTATAACCCCTTAAAGATGTCATCTAAAAACTTTGACCTTATGGAGACTTTTGTAGAACTAAATGAGCTAAACATTTTAGCAAGCTACAGCTTTTCTCTATCTGCAATAGTTTTCATTCTATAGGCCAAAAACACTATTTTTTTGCCTTTAAGGGGCTGTAACCCCTATAAGGGGTCATCTGACAACTTCGACCCTACGAAGACTTTTGTAGAGCTAAATGGGCTGAGCATTTGAGCAAGCAACAGCTTTTCTCTATCTGCAAAAGTTTTCAATCTATAGGCCAAAAAACACTATTTTTCGACTTTTAAGGAGCTGTAACTCCTATAAGGGGTCATCTGACAACTTTGACCTTATTGAGACTTTTGCAGAGCTAAATTAGCTGAACATTTAGGCAAGCAAAGCTTTACTCTAACTGCAATAGTTTTCATTCTATAGACCATTTTTCGCCTTAAAGGGGCTGTAACCTCTATAATAAGGGATCATCTGATAACTTCGACCTTATGGAGACTATTGTAGAGCTTAATGAGCTAAACATTTAAGCAAGCAACAGCTGTTCTCTATCTGCAAAAGTTTCATTCTATAGGGCAAAAACATGAAAAACGGCGCTATTTTTGGCCTTTAAAGGGCCATAATCCCTATTAAAGGTTATCTGACAACTTTGAGACTTTTGTAGAGCTTTTCATTCTGAAGAGACTAAGATCCTTCAGATTTTTTCTATCTGTTATGGTTGCTGAGTTATAAGCCATGTTAAGTGATTTTACCTTATGTTCTATTTTTAGCATCAATGGCCATGTTTTTTATTGAATCATTTTAAAATGAGGATTGTTTGTTGCCAACATGTCATTTATCATTCCTGCAAAGTTTCAGTTAAATTGGTACGGGGGTTTCAGAGAAGAAGATTTTTGAAATTGTTAACGGACGGCGACAGACGACGGACGCATAGTGATGGCATAAGCTTTTTTGATTTACAAGCCAAAAACAGTAGTCTGACCCCCTGGTCTATTTTTTGCAACGGCGGCCATGTGTTTTGACAAATCAAAAATCCCCAAAACAGTTCTGTGGGGGATATCCTAAAGTACCACCAGATGAAATTTAGTTTGAATCTGTGCAGCCGTTTCAGAGAAGAAGAAATTTGAAGAAAAGTTAACGACGACTACGGACGTCAAGTGATGGCAATAGCTCACATGGCCTGTGGCCAGGTGAGGTTAAAAGTTAACAGACGACGGACGCAAAGTGATGACAAAAGCTCACATGACCCTTTGGGTCAGGTGAGCTAAAAAGTTGTGAAGGGATTTCAGTGAAACTTTGGGATATTGTTACATACCATAACAGACCAGGAGAAACCCTATTGATTGTGGGGTAAATTCGTTCAAGGTGAAGGTCACAGCAGCTGAAAAAACGTTAGAAAATTTCTTGTTTTAGTGGTTTCCGGACCATAACTCAAAAAAGTTTGTCAACTGATTTCAATGAAATTTTGGGATCTTGTTACATACGGTAAGAGGAGGAACCATATTGACTTTATGGTAAATTCTTTAAAGGTTAAGGTCACCACAGCAGAAAAATATTCGAAAATGTTTTTAAAAAGTGCAGACAATTCAAATCAAATTTTAAGAAATTTCGGGATATTGCTACACACATGTACTACAAGAGTAGGAACTATAGAGATATTGGAGGATTTTATGATTTTCAAATTTGGACCACAAATTAAAAAAAATCGATTTTTAGGTGTGGCCCCTTTTTGACCCCTGAAAGCAATATAACGGTACAAGATACTTCAAAACTGTGAATTCATTTTCCTGACAGAATTGATTAAGGATTACAATGAAAAAAATTATGACAAATTGTATGAAAGATATTGGTCTTAACATCCAGTTTCCCCCCTTTGGTCCCATTTCTTAGAAATGGTAGGGGCAAAAATCCCTTAATACATGAGGAAACTTTCTCTAGTGGTTAGAAACATCATTTTAAAACAATGTAACAATTGGTCAGCCCACTACAATTATTTTTTTTAATAAAACCATTTGCTAAGACAAACTCTTATAATTGTCGTTTTTGGCCCCTTTGACCCCTAAATTCTCGTAAACGGTACGAGATATTGCAAATCTGATTGAAAATTTTTTTACAAAGATTCCAATGAAAAAAAGATTTGAAAATCGAATCACAAATAAAAAAGTAAATTTTTTGGATGTGGCCCCTTGTTTGACCTCTTATAGCAATGTAACGGTACAAGATACATCAAAACTGTTGTTACATTTTGCTGACAGAATTTATTGTGAAATACAATAAAAAAAGGAATGATCAAAATCGGATGAAAATTAAACATTCTACAGACGTTTTGTCAATATACCCATTTTTGCCCCTTTTGGCCCTTTTTTCTTTAACGGTAGGGGCCAGAAACCCCAAATGCATAACAACATTCCTTTAGTGGTTATAAAGATCATATCAAAATTTTATAACAATTGGTTAACTACAACTAAAGTTATCGCACGGAAACCAAAGTGTCTACAGACGACGACATTGCCATAACATAATACGATCGCAAAAATTTTGTGGTCGTATAAAAAGAAGTGTTGAAAGTTAATCATACTTTATTCTATGTACACACATTAAAATTTATTATGTTTCTAGTCTATTCAGTTTATCATTTGTTTTCCTCGTTTGGTGGTTTGAAGGGTATTCTTTTCTTAGGCATAACAGCATTTTCTGGCCTGAAAAAAAAAAAGAAAATAATAATAAGGGTAATTGTACTATGTTTATAGTTCTATTTAAAATTTCTTGAAAAAGATAATAATGAATTAAGACCATTCAAAATCCTGGAAATTTTTGGCAAAATCAAGGTGCAACCAAGCAAGCTTGCAAAGTTTTTCTATTTATTTTTTTTCTAGAATGATCAATTTCAAAGGGGAGGATTTTCACCTAAGGAGTGGCAACTTTCTTTTTAATTAAAAAAGAAAAAAGTCAAAATCTACTTCAAATCAAGCAAGCAGTAAGATTTTATGCCTTTTTACAGTATACACATTTATAGAGTCATTATATCATTCATATGTTTCGATGTTATTGACTGAAATGACTGACAATTTGTAGTCTAATGACATGAAATCTGTTAAATCCATGAAAAATAAACATAACATAGCGATAAATGATTTTTGGACATAATTTTTGACACAGACTTGGGAAAATCCTGAGAAGATGCATAATCTAAAAGTAAAACTTTTTTTCTTGCCAAGGATTTTAAGTTGGGGGATTCAGACGAATGAGGAATCGATTTGTAGTGACCTAATGAATAAATTTTCATGAAAAATTATATATTAAAATAGAAAGAGTATTAAATTCACATAGCTACCTTTAGTCTTTATCAAGGATTGGTGCTAACTTAAAAGTAATAGAATTTCTTTTCCAATTATACGATTATTTTTAATGTCTTGACAATACCACACTTTCTTAGCCAAAGTACTACTAAAAACTTTTCTAGCCATTTGAGTGTAATTTAAAAAAGATGTCATTGGTGTTTTTTGTTACATTTTTTCCAAAATTCTATAGCTAAATCACTGTTCTCCCCAGGCCCTTATAGCATCCTGGCAATGTGATGCTATTTTTTTTTCAAATGTGATGCTATCTAAAAATATCTTCAAAGTTTTCAATATGCAATGTGATGCTATAATTTTTAGGCATAAGATGGTATTGTGAAAACTGAAAATAACAGGATGCTATTAAAAATTTCTAGGGAGAACACTGTAAATTGCATACCAATCAAACACATTTGGGAACATATCTTTCTCCTGCTGACTAAACTGGTCAAGACGTTTTGGAATAGCCTGGATTTGTTTGATTTGATCACTAATGTTGCCCATTATTTCTTCTGGTACATTCTACAATGAAAAGGGTACATGTTCAAATTATCTAAATTATATTTCTAATAATATTTTCATTAACTGAGTATTGACTTGTGTTCTTGAGGAATCATGTTTAAGAGCAATAATTTTCTTATCAGGTTTTTTTGGGGGTCAATATATATGTAAGAGAGATCAAATATGCTTAAAATTCATAATAGACATCAGCTTATCATAACAAAAAATCTGTTTTGAAATTACTATTATATTAAAATGATAGGCCACAAGTCAAAAGTTGAATCTGCCACCATGTTTTAGTTTTAATACCATGCTTTTTAAATTTTTATTTATTTTAGTCTTTAGATTTGGCAAGATAATGTTTGATAAGCTGTTTGCCGTTTTTGACAGTATATGGCTGAAATGTTGTTTTAGATACTGTGGTTTCATTAATAATTCGTGGGGTATCAATATTCGTGGTTTTAGTGTGTGGCATTGACCTACAAAATTTGATACCCCACGAAAAGGAAATTTAACATTGATTTGTATACTGCAGACTTTAGAACCAGGAATTTAGGAATCCGTGAACTTGTCAATATCTATTGGTACCCACGAAAATAAATAAATTCACAGTACATGGATTTACTAACATCATCAGGGAACAAATGAAGTCTTTGAAGCATGTTGGGTCTGAGTAAGTTGCCTTTGATTCTCTGTTTAACAGCTGTGTAAAGAACCTAAAACATACAAGATTACGCAAATGTAATACACCTGATATGTGAAATACACAAAAATCTACAATATAAGATAATGATAAAAGTACAAAGTTAAATAAGTAGTATACGGAAAATTCTTCAAAAGTGATCTCCATCAGGTAAGAGTGGTTTAAAAAAATATACCCCCTTGATAAATTCATCAAAATTTTAGAGGCAAACCTAGTGATGTTCCGATTAATCGATTAATCAAAAAATCTAATCGAAATGGGCTTCTGATGCTACTAATCAATTATAAAATCAATAATCGATTAATCGGAAAATATTCAATTTTAGTGATTTTACACAAAAATGCCAAATAATAACATTGATTTTTGGGGTAAATTAATAATTTTCATGAAAAATAGTGCCGATTTTACCATCGATTAATAATTGATCATGACCTTCAGATTATTTCTGATGATCGATTATGAAATATTTCCGATTGCCCAACACTAGGCCGCAAACCTCAGCAAGCTTATTATAAGAGCTATTCCAGAAATAAATGTATGGATGACGGAAAGCACTTTCTTTCAAACCTCAACACCTATAAATTTTAGCAATTTTGCAAAATAATATGGAATTAAATTTCCTCATAAACCCCATCACCAATCTTTTAATACATAAATGCCTTCCATACCCCCTATCAAGTGTCCTCAATGAGTACTATTGTAGAATTAACTAATAAGTGAAAAAAAATATATAAAAAAAACAACTTTTATGAAAGAGGATATGTTTTTCCAATGGTAAAACCCACATTAAAATCAAAACACTGACCTATATTTCAACTTGTGCAATTTGAACTACTTGCTGTGAAAGGGAGATATATACAAGAAATGCAATTTTATAGTTACCTAATCTCTAAACCTGCACTGACTTCACTAAGTTTCACATAATAAATTGTAAGAGTAAAAAATCTTAAGAATAAGTTTAGAAGAACTTTAATTGGTTGAAATCTACACGTATTGAAAATGTAATATTTTATGTCCAAATGAATATATCTTGTGGTAATCTATTGTCTATAATACAAATTTTAATCATTACCCTGGTAGGATCCATTTCATGTAATCTCCAAGCTGAAGTTTTTGAGTATCCACCACCATACCTAAAAAGATAAACAAGATAATTGACAGCTTTAACTTGATTTACAGCAGAAGGGACCAAAACAAAATTGTCCCGTGTATGGCAAGAGCAATAAATTTCTTTGTAAAGTTTGATACTACTAAGTTAGATAAGAGTAGGCTCAATGGGGCCAAAAGGCCACATTTGCAAAACTGCAATATGGAGAGGGATTCAAATAATTTCAAAGCTTGTATAACAATCCAGGATAAATAAATAATTTTAAGTTGGCAGATGATTAAAATCCCCAAAATCACTTTTTTCTATGACTTTCTTTTATTTTTATGCATTTCATATATTCAGTAAAACATTTATTAAATAACTAAAGTCATATGAAAATAAAATCAAATTAGAAAAATAAATTCACAAATTAAAAATGAAAGTGAAAGGGCATATTTTTTATTTTCCTGATACTCTGGTCCATGCATGACATGAACATAAAATGAGCTCAAATCAACCATGTGTTATAAATGATATGTGAGGTGTGCTTCTTTTTATAAGTGGTTAAAAATTCATGTCAGACTTCAGGATTCATTAATTTTTGTGGGTACCAATTTTCATGGTTTGACGAAAAACGATCATGTTGTGTTTTTGATATGATACATTTAGCAGTGTTCTCCCCAGAAATTTTGGATAGCATCACATTTTGCGTAAACAATATCAGGTGTCAGAAAGAAAAAAAATCATGTCGATCGACGTTTCACTATCAATTTATGATTAGTTCTTGACCACGTATCATGTATACCTGTTTTGTGATACCCCCCTCTTCCCTCCCCCACCCACCCCATTTGATGTAAGTCTACCTTCAATCTATGGATACTATAGTTCCATATTAAGAAAGAGTTGGAGTAATTTAACAATGGCTAAAACATCAGTTTGTCTTTTGTTATCTATATATGAACTCTCAGTGAACTGCATCCAGTTACCAAGGATGGAAGAGGAAAAGACAGGCCTGAAAGCCATTTGCCTGGGTTTGAAGCAATAAAAAATAATAAAATAGCTTTTATTTTTGGCATAAATAAATTACCAATTACAAATGTTTACATTTCATTCACACTGGTTAAGAGTCACTAAGTTTACAGAATCATATAGATGCCAATGGTTCTCCTGCCAAAAGGAGAAAATGCTAGATAAGGTAATGGGAAATTGGGAATCTATTTTTAGACTTCCTGTTTTGACCATAGGTCAAACAATATATCTAGAAATCAATATTTTGGAATAACAAATGTTACAATGGAATTAATCATGTTTCATTGAGGTAAAAAGCATTTTCTTTATTTTGGGTATGGGTAATGACTGTTAATCTAGAATTCAACGGCTCATGTTCTAATAACACACCTGAATAGAAGAACGTGTGTGTATGTTTGTTTTTGTTTTGGTCAAATCCTATTGGTCCTGGTCGGTTGTCCAATATCCAATAGAAATAATTCACTTCACCTGCAATCTGTATGGCTAATCAGTTCAAAGATCGATATTTCCTAATTAATTGACAAAACCATGATCATTGATTTCTTTGTTAATTGGCTTGGGGTTGTAAATGTGTCAATTACTCAATGATCATCAATCAGTCAGTGGCTTCATAAGGACGTCAACTCAATACCTTTGTATTTTTAACAATTTGAAATAGCGTCTCGGTAAAGACTGATAGCATCTCGGCAAATTACGATAGCGTCTCGGTCCCGAGATGCTATAAGGGCCTGGGGAGAACACTGCATTTAGGTCTGATAAAACTCCATATGGGGCCACATGTCAATGACATCAACTATGAATTTTAAATAATATACTGGTAGTCTCTTCAGACCTTAATCATTGTTAAGGAGCAAGTTATGGGCTGATTTTAATCAGACAAGAACCCTTTGAATGTACATTTGTTGTGTATTACCCAGTATGGTGGTGATATGTATATTTTCTCCATCTATCATCCCTCATGGCTACCAGACTTGTATTTATTACTACAACATGGTCACCAACATCACCTGTTTAAATGAAAAGAGATAACTTCAAATTAAACTTCCAAATTTTGTGATCAGCTTAAATTCATAACAGACGGGATCATTGTGTCTTACTGACATTATGATACATGTATATATGTTTCGTATATTATATATAATGTCACAAGGAAAATAACATCAAAAATGAGATTTATTGTGTAACCCAATTTCCCCATTTCAGATATTGTTTACAAATGTCTAAAACATTTCCCAACTCATATTAGTATACAATATAAACATGTACAGATCAAAACCCAAAGTCCATGATACAAATGTATTTTTATTTTTGTATAACTATTTATTGTAAATGTGTTAATTTATAAGTCTGAACAAGAATATGTCCAAAAGACATAACGCATGCATCTGGCAAAATATGAGACAGGCGGATGAAAGGACCCAAACACTATATGTTCCCTACTTGCAAGGTGGGGCATAAAAAATTTGGATATTGTCTATTGTATTTGGATTAATTGAAAGCCCAGACATGTTTTCCTACAACAAGATCCAAGGGAGGGGTACTTACTAAGAGGATGGTATATTGGTTTGTGTTTTCCTTGAAGGTATTTGGCTAACTTGTGAGACAAGCACCAAGGCAGGGGTACTTACTAAGAGGATGGTATATTGGTTTGTGTTTTCCTTGAAGGTATTTGGCTAACTTGTGAGACAAGCACCAAGGGAGGGGTACTTACTAAGAGAATGATATATTGGTTTGTGTTTTCCTTGAAGGTATTTGGCTAACTTGTGAGACAAGCACCAAGGGAGGGGTACTTACTAAGAGGATGATATATTGGTTTGTGTTTTCCTTGAAGGTATTTACCTAACTTGTGAGACAAGCATCAATGGAGGGGTACTTACTAAGAGGATGGTACATTGGTTTGTGTTTTCCTTGAAGGTATTTGGCTAACTTGTGAGACAAGCACCAAGGCAGGGGTACTTACTAAGAGGATGGTATATTGGTTTGTGTTTTCCCTGAAGATATTTGGCTAACTTGTGAGACAAGCATCAATGGAGGGGTACTTACTAAGAGGATGGTTTATTGGTTTGTGTTTTCCCTGAAGGTATTTGGCTAACTTGTGAGACAAGCACCAAGGGAGGGGTACTTACTAAGAGGATGATATATTGGTTTGTGTTTTCCTTGAAGGTATTTGGCTAACTTGTGAGACAAGCACCAAGGGAGGGGTACTTACTAACAGGATGGTATATTGGTTTGTGTTTTCCCTGAAGGTATTTGGCTAACTTGTGAGACAAGCACCAAGGGAGGGGTACTTACTAAGAGGATGATATATTGGTTTGTGTTTTCCTTGAAGGTATTTGGCTAACTTGTGAGACATGCATCAAGGGAGGGGTAATTACCAAGAGGATGATATATTGGTTTGTGTTTTCCTTGAAGGTATTTGGCTTACTTGTGAGACATGCATCAAGGGAGGGGTACTTACTAAGAGGATGATATATTGGTTTGTGGTTTCCCTGAAGGCATTTGGCTAACTTGTGAGACAAGCACCAAGGGAGGGGTACTTACTAAGAGAATGATATATTGGTTTGTGTTTTCCCTGAAGGTATTTGGCTAACTTGTGAGACAAGCACCAAGGGAGGGGTACTTACTAAGAGGATGATATATTGGTTTGTGGTTTCCCTGAAGGCATTTGGCTAACTTGTGAGACAAGCACCAAGGGAGGGGTACTTACTAAGAGGATGATATATTGGTTTGTGTTTTCCCTGAAGGTATTTGGCTAACTTGTGAGACAAGCATCAAGGGAGGGGTACTTACTAAGAGGATGATATATTGGTTTGTGTTTTCCTTGAAGGTATTTGGCTAACTTGTGAGACAAGCATAAAGGGAGGGGTACTTACTAAGAGGATGATATATTGGTTTGTGTTTTCCTTGAAGGTATTTGGCTAACTTGTGAGACATGCATCAAGGGAGGGGTACTTACTAAGAGGGTGGTATATTGGTTTGTGTTTTCCTTGAAAGTATTTGGCTAATTTGTGAGACATGCATCAAGGGAGGGGTACTTACTAAGAGGATGATATAGTGATTTGTGTCTTCCTTGAAGGTATTTGGCTAACTTGTGAGACATGCATCAAGGGAGGGGTACTTACTAAGAGGATGGTATATTGGTTTGTGTTTTCCCTGAATATATTTGGCTAACTTGTGAGACAAGCACCAAGGGAGGGGTACTTACTAAGAGGATGATATAGTGATTTGTGTTTTCCTTGAAGGTATTTGGCTAACTTGTGAGACAAGCATCAAGGGAGGGGTACTTACTAAGAGGATGATATATTGGTTTGTGTTTTCCCTGAATATATTTGGCTAACTTGTGAGACAAGCACCAATGGAGGGGTACTTACTAAGAGGATGATATATTGGTTTGTGTTTTCCCTGAAGATATTTGGCTAACTTGTGAGCTGATCTGAATGCACATTGGTTCTCTGCATCATACAACCACCATGTTCTGGTCATAACCGACCATTGCTGAAAAAAAACAAAAACATTAATAATATTCATATTACAATGTAGGCTGTCTTGTTGAAATGTCAGTCCGCAAATATTAGCACTGGCTTATTTGACCCCTGGCCAGTAATAGTGTTTCCATTGTGGTCTTTCTAATTTACCCCTTGTTTGTGTGGAAATATTCCGGAAAATAGAAATTCATGTGGATTTTTTTTTTTAATAAATAGATAAAAATCTAAAAATCTAGGATTCAGGCAAGTGAATCTTAATTCCTTATTTCCAAGATGGTTGATGATGTCAAAGAATCTTTAAAATGTAATAATAAATAGATGAGCATTTCATGATTTGACAAAGATATATCAAAGACTAAATTTTCAGTTGAAATATTTAATTACATGTATCTTAAACCTAAAGGTAAATCTATTCCCAGACATGAGTTGTTTGGTATTTGACACCCTTTTTAATACATTTTGACTTCTACTGACTCTTCATATTCTAGGTAATAGAAGAAAATGAGATGTGGAATAAGTGTACGCGACACAACCTACATTATAAACGTATATTTTAAATATCCACAATGGAAAACAGCCAGCAGCCTTCAATGTGACCAGCGGTCGCTGCTCGCTGTTTTTCAATTGCCAAATGTTATCTTACATAATTAATTTTCTAACTTAACATATTTTTGAGTCTTTAATACATGTAGATGAAACTAGTGTTATATGTATTTTAGATTAATATTTGCCTGTACCTTTGAAAAGGAAGCAGTACATGTATAGCAAGGAGTATACATGTAATACTGTATATCTATAAAAGGGGAAAAAAAGCAAACAGTGGTTTCACTGCAATTCATCATCTGAAGCTTAAAGTCTGGGAGACCTGGAATTTGGAGTGAATTTAAAGATTGCACCTCACTTATTTTTTAGATGTTCCTACCACCAGTTTGAGTGGACGTTTGTCAGCTAGGAATTAATCTCCATTGGGTGGGAGACAATCCCCTTATCAGGAGACTGTCTACTGATTGAAAGACTTTTCATTATCAGACATACAATTTCCACCACTAAATCAGAAGTGTCTCTTGATTGGGAGACAGTGTTTATGAAACTGGTTGTGTGCAAAAAATGGTTCATTGGAACATTTTAAGACTAATGATTACTTTTAGAGGAGGAAAAATCCCATCAATATGAAACTTTTCAAAGAGGTGAACGGAGGACTTTTCAAGTTATCAGGTGTGAATCCTACTAGTCGTACATTTGTACCATCTCCCCTTAAACTGACAAAATTTATGCTTTTAAGTAAATACAAATTTTTATTAGCCAATTATGGGCCCCACAAGGGGCATTTACAAATACAGACATATATGATCAATGTACTCTCACATTACATGTATATGGAGTCAAACCTGTCAAGTGTCACGCAACTCGTGTGAGACTCATGCATTTAATTGGCAATTTAGCGGCAAATTTCTTTGATCTTTTAATTTTTTCCTTTGATCTTTCAATTTTTTGGCAAATCTCACGCATGCAGCTCATAAAAACTTGACAGCCCTGTGGAGTGACTATAATTAAAGAAATTCCACATCAAAACTTGAAAAAAATTTACACCTCACAGCCCCTGGTTATTGAAGTTATTAGGATTGTGGATTGGGAGATATTTTTACCATTTTGTAATCCTGAATGGAAGATTTTCTCCTGTTTGAGAGACATTATATATGTAATCTACAAAATTGTAGATACTTAAGTCTCCCAATCTAGAGGGACAATCCTTAATTTCTTCAATAACTTATAGTTTCCTCAGTGCATTCCTTTGAAAAAATTGCATATTGATGAGATTTTTCCACATCAAAAAGCAATCATAGGTTTAAAATGCCCCAAAACTGTTCTTGCAAACATTCGATTTTAGAAACACTGTCTACCGATCACATGAATGAAAAGACACTCTTTGGATTTAGAGGAGAGAGACAGTGTCCTATTAATGGGTCTGTCTATCGATTGGAGAATATTTTCTAGCTGTCTTTGCCGAATGTAAATAACATACATAGTCACTACAATTATAGCTTGCATGTGCATGCAATTATACCCATTTTTGTCGTGTTACATTTAAAAACCTGACTTGACACACTAACGTATGTACAGCTGATTTACAAAGACAACTTACTAATACTCGATTATATGACATTTTAAACACAAAAACATTATATTTTCAAAGTCACATTGCAATATTTTATTTAGGCGGATGAAAATTTCCTGGGAACGAAACTTAATTTAAACTTTAAGAAAAAATATAAAACCCGAAATCTCGTGCTGGTATCGGAATCTAATTATTCATATCGATGTCCAACCCATAAAACTCTTTATGCCTCCAGTAACAGACAGAGGACTACTTTAATATAGCCGGGGCCGCCGTTCGTTTTGACATACATTAGACATTAGACATTATTTAATTTCAGCCAATCAAGGACCTTTGCAGGCAATGACAATTAACATTTATGATTTAAAACAGTACATAACAGACATAGCTTAGCAATAGAAATACAAATAGAATGGTGTCTCACTTCTCTATGGTATTAAAAATTCATACAAAATGAACTGTAAATATTGAGACAATAAATACATAAATTCCGAGTAAAAATGCATAGATAATTTTATTGTCATATAAACATACAAAAAGCAGTTTGTGAAAGAACATATACATTTAAATGTTAACATGAAGATGATATTGATTAAGACATAGACCTGTCTATTAAATATTACAAAAAATTATGCACTTTCTCTAATGAAATTTTATCTATAAAAGAAAGGTTGTCTACTTTTAAATTCTTTGTGTGTTTGTAGAGCTCTCTTTTTGGCTCTATAAAAGGGTAAATAATAATCCATGAATGCAATATCAGGTTAAAAAAGATCTGGCTTACTTATCAAATAAGTTTTTTTCAAACCCTAGCGGGAAAATTTCCAAAAGAAATAGACTTTTGTTTTACAGCTAAAAACACCTTCTTTGCCTTATTGGCAAGTTCATCAAGGCAATGCTTCAGATTGCCATTTCTCTTGTATAAACATCCTAAAAACTTGTATTCACGTACATTTTGAACCATATTACCATCATAACTAAGAAATGCATTTGATAAAGTACTCTTACTTTAAACTATCATGGATTTAGTCTTCTCTACATTTAGAGATAATTGCTATTTTTCACAATGCAGATTTGTATTGTCTAACTTTTTTGTATACCTACTTTGGAGTAAAATACAAGTAAATATATGTGAACAACAATTTTGTTTCAGATACGGCTTTTCGAATCAAACACACATTTTTTTTACCGTGACAAAAAGGAGATTACCATTTCCAGTGCCAATTACAAAGTAGATACCCGAGGTAAAGAAACTATCATCACAGGAAAAATTGAAAGAAAAGAAAAAAAAACAAGAAAAAATGATTAATCATTTTGGAAAATACATGAGAGTTAAGGTAATACTAAAATTAAATTTGATTTTAGAAATGTTTGTTTTGAAATTTTAAGACTGCTTCTGTACAATGATTTTCGAA